>JAGFMF010011381.1:14148708-14179407 GCA_019455555.1 Galemys pyrenaicus
CCCCTCCCTGGCCGGCAGCAGGGATCGAACTCGTGCTGCAGTGGCTGCGGTTTGCCTCATAGTGCATTGCTTAACCCACTGCGCCACCAGGGAGGCCCAAATGGACTTTCCTTTTACAAAGGTCCCTGAGACACTTAAATTTTGTCATCTCCCAGTCTCAGGTCCAGCTTCTTTTCAGGAATGATGCAGTGGTTTCAGGCAGTGATAAGGATAGGCAGCTCCAAGAATTTTTTTGTCAGTCAGAGAAACAATAGGGCCACACAACTTTCTAATATTCAATCACAATTCAATTTTTTTTATACCTTATTCTTTGTGGCACAAAACTTGCAAGTTGTTTTCTACTGCTAATTACTATTTATTTTGTTTTCATGTGTTGTTTTTCTGTAATATTCATTCTGTTATATCATCACCATAGGACAAAACCTAACCAGGGATTGCGTTCTCAGCCCATCTCCTCCCTGTGGAGTGAAGAATTTTATCCTTTCCATACAAGTTCATGACAACATTTAGTCCTTCCCCTGAATTCCTAGACTTCACACGTTTTATGTTTCTTTTTACCATCTAACCCTGATTTTCCATACAATAAATTCTCCTTTTGAACAAAACTGCCCCTCAATAAGAGGCTTGAGTGTACCTCCAGTCTCATATTTCATATTTCAACCTGCACCCCCTCTGTCTTCAGCTGTATTCAACTCTCCAAGTTCCACATGTTCACATTCAAGTTCAAGTTCAAAGGCTCCTCTGAGTCTTTGCATAAGCCTTCCGCCCTAGTAATCTATCAAGAATCTGCTGACATTGAGACTACAGCCAGGAAGTCTTCCCTGGTCACTGCTTGCCTACAGTCCCAGATATAGCTCCTTGTCCACCCATAGCATCCTTCTTAGGTTAGAATTGTTGTAAATATATTTGTCTCCTTGAAGAAAGCAGTCATCTAGTCTTTGCTTTCCTATCCTTGTTTTGGTGCTTGAATATATTGACCAGGCATCCTTAGTTTGCATTTCATGCCACTGAAAATCTTTTCCCTAATACAACATATCTAGTGTGGTATATTTCACCTTTTAGACTTACCTCTGATCTCAGTTGGGGATGTTTCTATGATCAGTAGTTTCCTTCTCTCATCCCTCTCTGATCTAGTCCTTTATAAACTTCATCCTAGTAAACCCCCAGGAGTAATTCATTACAAAATAGAAGTTTGGATCCTCCCAAAGTAGGAGGGTTTGAGGTTGGTATTAACGATTTTGAAAATGCCATTTATACTAAAGATACAACACGGCAGCATTTGTTTGGTTTTCTTGGCTGTACAGCAGTCTTGGTCAGGCTGAAACTGATAACATTCATGATCATACATGAAGTCTCCAGTAGATTAAAATCAGAATTTTAAGTGATAATTTAAAGGCAAGCTGATATATCAGGGCACAATTACCCTTTAGACCACAAAAGCAACTCTTAAGAATATTTTTTAATTGTTTTCTTCCTAAACCTAATTATTGTTAGATTTGCAGCTGTGAATAATTATGCATTTTTATAATTAGCTTATTCATAAAACATTAACCTATAATTTTTGCTTTCACAACTGCATATTAACTCATATTTTCATGTTTGGGGGCTTATATCTGTTTAAAGTCTTCTCATATTTCTGGGTGGCTTTTATTTTTAAAATATGTGGTAAACCAGAGGCTCAGCTGAATCCCTGCCTTGGGAAGAACAGATTTCTTAAGAGAACCGAGAACTCTAGAAAGTTCTTCACATTTCTCTAATTTATTGCTGTGTCACCCCAGCTTAAATGGCATTTGCTTGTACCTTTGTCCTTTTTCACCTCCAAATTTCAGTGGGTGAAGAAATCTAATTTGTTCAGGAAAGCGTTAATGTGTTTTTTAAAATTTTTTTTTAATTTATGCCTACAAGAACTGGGGAACAGGCCAGAGATGTGGGGGTGGAGTGAAAGGATTCACCAGAGACAGAGTGGGGAGCAGAAAAGGCAGGTCTACTGAAATACACTGCTGAGGGGAGCAGCGGGCTAGGCAGGAGAGGTCTGCTGCGCCATGTGTTTCACTCCCTGGCTGGCAGCAGGGATCAAACTCTTGCTACAATGGCTGCAGTTTGCTTCATAGTACATTGCTTAACCCATTGCGCCACCAGAGAGGACCTTGTTCAGGAAAACTTTAAAGAAGAAAAGGTTCTAGTAGTCTGATAGATGAATGCAGAGCAACCTTTCAGTTTCACACGCTGACCATGATGTGACCATCTATATATTTGGACTAATAGGAAACTTGATCCATGTGTTATAAGGAGGCGGAAGAGTGTTCTTTCTATTTTCTTTCTGACTATCTTTTTCTTGTCCTTAAAAGATATTTTCTGTAGTGGTTTTTCTGTCAGTGGTGACCAGCTCTTCATTTTTTTCTCAGGGAAGAAGATGAGTACTCAGAGCTGCGATCCGAACTCAGTCAGAGTCAACATGAGGTTAATGAGGACTCTCGAAGCATGGACCAAGACCAGACCTCTGTCTCCATCCCTGAAAACCAGTCTACCATGGTCACTGCTGACATGGGTGAGCCTGTCTGCCATTAAGACAAAGCCAGAGTTTTGGTTTCTGCATTGTAATGGAAATTTTAGAAATAATGAAGTAGCCCCAATTTAAGTTTAATGAGTGAAGGGATTTGATGAATAGATGAAAACAGATCCATTTCAGTACCCTCTATACATTATTGGTGAAATGGAACTGAATTACTAAGTTAGCTTTCTGCTGATGTTTGTGACTCAAACATGTCACCTCTATTTGAAAATTCTAGAAGTAGGAGCCAGTAAAAATACTATTGTAGAGTTCCAAGTTATAATAATATTGGAACTAGAATGATAGGATGAAAAAGACAGAGTGGGTGGTGACACACTGTAGAGGAAGAACCAATAGGTCTTACAAATGTTGAGTAAGGAGGAATCCAAAATGCCTCTTAACATTGTGATTCTTAGTGGCTAAGGGAATAATTATCTTCCTTAGTAAGGCTGCTTGGTTGGGAAGTATGTTATTTTTGAGATTGTAGAGAAGTGGCACATGGAAGTACATGACATCATGTTTTATTTAACTAAATTTTTTTTTTATTAAGGTAGCATTGGTTTACATTGTTGTTTGTATTCTCCCCACCCCCCAATCACGTGTTGTTGCCATAGCCCATGTGTGGTTTAAACTGCAGGTCATGACCCATTTTCACGTAAAATTATGTGAAAAAAAAATTTCAAAATTCAAACCAAAGAGGGAAAAGAATAGAACAACAGTATTGTGTGCATGTATGTGTGTGTGCTTGTGTGTGTGTGTGCAGTAAGTTGTTAAATGATATGTTCCAATTGGGCTGCAGTCAAAATCTTGAAAAACTGCTGGTTTACTTGGAGATGTCTAACTGGATCTTTGGAGAGAATGGGGTAGAGAATAAAAGCTTTGAAGTTCGGATATCAGGAGCTCTTTCTGGACTCAAGGGTGTGGAGTCAAAAGAGGGAGGAGCATATCTGAAGAAATGTTCACATGTAGAACAGAGATAGAAGAAGCAGGAGAGGGAAGCGTAAAGATAGTAGTACAATTTTCATAGAACTTAAAATTGGGGAGAGAAATATTGATCAAATATTGCACATCTATATTTAAGTGTAAACCTATGTAAGTTCTATAACATTGAGGAACATAATGCCATAGGAGCGTATCAAAGGAATTTGATCCCATTTAGGATTCCCAGGATATGTTCCTTTAGAAATTTGAGCAGAGTTCTGAGGATAAATAGGAAAGAAGCAGGTCAAGAAGGAGATGGCATTTGGGGGAAGGTGGAGAGAGATACACTCAAGATAATAAGCAAGGAACATGCTATACAGAGGCACTGAGATATGAGGTAAAGTCTAGAGAGGTAGGCAGGAGTCAGATCATGCAACGTCATGTTGGAGACTTGGACATTTACTCAAATACCCAAAATAAACTGAGCAGGAAAGCATGGGCCTGCCTATAAGACTATTGGAGGCAAGAGACCCCCCTAGAGCCCCTTTCTGAACTGAGTAAGTGGAGGGAGGACACTGCCAGCAAGATGAACAGTGGGTACTAGGCCTGCCTGCAAGGCTGCTGGAGGCTGGCGATCCTGCAATCCCCTTTTGGAACCACATAAAGGCAGAAGGAGGGCTCTGCAAACAAAGGTGAGCAGCAAAGTGCGGGCCTGCCTGCAAGACTGTTGGGGATCAGTGACCCTGCACCTCCCTTTCTGGTACTGAACAAAGGCAGAGGGAGGGCTCTGAAACAAAGGTTAAGGTGGGCACGTTGGGGAAGAGATCAGCAGCATGCAGAGACTCGGTGATCTTCAGGAATAGTGCCCATCAGCCCTTCCACAGCATCGCTGTCCTCATCAAGTCGACATGACAGTGCCAAACTCGGTCTGGACACCAATACCTGGCGTCCCAGTAGGAGCACCCCAAAGAATTATCTGCCAGCACCAGTGGCACAGTGGCCCAGTGCATTTGAAATTTGAAAACAAACAACAGGGAGGAGGGAAAATACAAATAACCAAGCAACCCCTCTGGGGAAGGACACACCACAAAAAGAAAATTAGCCCCCAGAACTCAACAACAACGAATGAAAGGGCATCTCTGCCCGACAGATAGAAAATTTAGAATCGCCATGATTAAAAAACATAAAGAAGATAAAACGGAAAAGAATGATTTGAGATATATAATTAATGAACTGGAGAATGAAATTGAGTCTTTAAAGAAGGAAATGAAAGAAACGCAGGATATTAAAAGATTAATGGAGGACCTAAAGAACTTAGGGAAAGTAATGACAACAGAATTTATGAAATGGAAGAATCAGTACTCTTGAAGATACAGATACAAAAAGAACTAAAAAAGTAAAGGAAGAGAAGTACAAAGCAAAAGAAAGAAGAAATACTTCAAGAACTATCTGACATCATGAAAAAAGGAAATATAAGAGAAATATAAGAGTTATAGGAATCCCAGAAGGTGAGCAGAGAGGCAATGGAACCAGAAAACCATTCAAGGAGATAATCAAAGAAAACTTCCCAAGCATGAAGAAGGAAATGAAAATAGACATGCAGAAAGCAAGAAGAACCCCAAATTACCACAATGAAAGGAAAAGCACAGCAAGGGATGTAGTAGTAAAGCTTCCAAGAGTCTAAGACAAGGAAAAAATAATGAAGTTGATGAGGGGGAAGAAACAGATAACCTATAAAGAAAAACCAGTCAAGCTGACATCATACTTCTCCAAAGAAACACTATGAGCAAGAAGAGAATGGAATGACATTTTTAACAAACTCCAAGTCAACAAATGCCAACCAAGTAGACTTTACCCTGCAAAGCTCTCCTTCCTCTCTAAAGGAAAAATAAGGATCTTCTCAGACAAACAGAATCTCCAGAAATTCATTACTACTAAACTCCATTCCAAAAAATACTATAAGAAATCCTAAATCCAAAACCAACAGAGAAATGAATAGGAAGAACAGAATAAGGTAAGGCATAGAATCACCAAAAGACAAACAAAGTGTCAAATACAGATGCTAAATGTAAATGATCTAAACTCATAAATAAAAAGACTCAGAGTAATAGGCTAGATTAAAAAACAAATTCCAACCTTCTGCTGTCTCCAGGAAATGCATTTAATTACAAAAGATAAGCATAGGCTGAAAGTAAAGGGTTGAAAAACATTCCTACAAGCAAATGGGCAAAAAAGAAGGCAGTAGCAGCTATATATATTAGATAAATTAGACTTCAAACTAAAAAGGTAAAAATAGGTATAGATGGTAACTACATTATGATTAAGGGAACAATACATCAGGAAGATATAACACTCATCAACATATACTCACCAAATGAAGTAGCACCAAAATATACCAGACAATTATTATCATCTCTGAAAACAGACAATAGAGAAAAATATATATGCAGTAGGAGACTTCAACATCTCACTCTCACCAATGGACAGATCAGTGAGGCAAAAATTAAATAAGGACGTTATAGTCCTAAATAAAGACCTAGACCTCATGGGCATAACAGTCAGTTATAGGACACTGCATCCCCAAAAATTGAGTACACATTTTTCTCAAGTGCACATGGATCATTCTCCAGGATTGATTACATATTGGGCTACAAGACAAACATCAATTGATACATTAAGATCAAAATCATACCAACTATCTTCTCTGATTATAAAGCATCAAACTAGAAATAAACCATGAAAATTCCTACTTCATGGAGATTGAAACCCACACTACTGGAAGACCACTCGATTTAAAAAGAAGAAATACTTTGAGACCAATGACAATGAGGACATAACTTTCCAGAATGTATGGAATGCAGAAAAAAAACTGAATAAGAGGAGAGTATATAGCAATATAGGCTCACATCAAGGAACAAGAAAGAACTCAAAGAAACAACCTAATCTCCCATTTTAAAGAAATAGAAAAAGAAAGAAAAAAAAACCCAAACCAGTAGAAGAAATGAAATAATAAAAATCAAAACAGAAATAGAAATGAAGAAAGCAATCCAAAAGATCAACAAAACCAAAAGTTTGTTTTTTTTTTTTTTAAAGATTTATTTATGCGTACAAGCACTGGGGTACAGGCCAGAGGTGTGGGGGGTGAGAGGATTCACCACAGAGAGCAGGGAGCAGAACAGGCAGATCAATGGAAGTACACTGCTGAGGGGAGCAGCGGGCACAGCAGGAGAGGTCTGCCGCACCATGTGGGTCCCTCCCTGGCTGGCAGCAGGGATCGAACTCGTGCTGCAGTGGCTGCGGTTTGCTTCATAGTGCGTTGCCTAACCCACTGCGCCACCGGGGAGGCCCAAAAGTTTGTTCTTAAAAAAAAATAAAATAGACAAACTTCTAGACAAGCTCACAGAAAAAAAAAGGGGGGGGGAGAAAATATAAATAAATAGGATCATAAACAAGAGGAGAAATTACAACTGACTCAGCAGAAATCAAAAGAATAATCACAGATTGCTGTGAACATTTATGCAAATAAGTTCAACAATATAGAAGGACAAATTCCTAGAATGATACAATCATCTGAAGCTAGATAAAGAAGAAATAGAACACCTAAACAGACCAATTATAAGCATTGAAATTGAAAAAGTAATCAAAATCCTTCTCCAGAACAAAACCCAGGACCACACGGCTTCACAAATGAATTATACCGAACCTTCAGGAATGAATTAGTGCCTATCATACACAAACTCTAAAAAATTTGAAAAAGAAGGAATACTACCAATGGTACTACATTTTATGAAGCCAACATTTTACCAATACTAAAACCAAACAAAGACAACACACACAAAAAACCTACAGGCCAATCTCCCTAAATAACACCAATGCAAAAATCTTCAATAAAATCCTTACTAATAGAATCCAACAATGTATCAAAAGGATAATATACCCCGACCAAGTGGGATTTATTCCAGGGGCACAAGGATGGATGGTTCAACATCCGAAAATTAATTAATGTAACCTAAAACATCAACAAAAAGAAAAATAAAAATCATGTGATAATATCAATACATGCTAAGAAAGCATTTGAAAAAGTTCAACATCTATTTATGATGTAAGCCCTCAAAATTCTTGGGATAGAAGGAACATACCTAAACATAATAAAAGCCATATATGACAAAACCATAGCCAATATCATTCTCAATGATGAAAAGTTGAAAGCCTTTTCCTTAAGATCTGGAGCAAGGCAAGGATGACCACTCTCACCACTGCTTTTCAATATAATCCTGGAAGTCCTAGCCAGAGCAGTAAGACAAAAGAGAGAGGGGCCTCTCTGGTGGCACAAGGGATTAAGTCACAGCACTATGAAGCTATCCATAGCCACTGCAGCATGAGTTCAATCCCTGGCAGGGAGGTGACCCACATGCCAAAGAAGACCTCTCCTGTTTCTCATGCTGCTCTTCTCAGCCATGTATTTCGGTAGATCTGCCTGTTCTGCTCCCCACTCTGTCTCTGGTGAATCATTTCTGGCCTGTATCCCACATCTGGGCTGTAGCCCAGTTCTTGTATGCATTAAAAAAAAAAAAAAGATTAAACAAAGACATACAAGGATTCCAAGTAGGAAAAGAATAAGTAAAACTATCACTATTTGCAGATGATATGATATTTGTACATAGAGAACCCCAAAAACTCCACAGAAAAACTCAATCAGGCAGTTAGTAAAGTAGCAGGATACAAAATCCATAACCAAAAATCAGTAGTCTTCTTAAATGCAAACCATCTAAAAAAGAAGAAATCAAGAAAACCATCCCTTTTATATTGAAACAAAAAATGTCAAATACCCGGGGCAAACCTTACCAGAAGGTGAGTGATCTACACAAAGAAAATTATGAAACATTGTTAAAAGAAATAGAAGAAGACACAAAGAAATGGAAAGACATCCCTGTTCATGAATTGAAAGAATTATCATTATTAAAATGACCACCCTGCCTAAAGCAATTTTCAGATTCAATGCTATTTCGATAAAAATTTCAATGACCTTCTTCAAATAAATAGAACAAATATAGCTGAAATTAATATGGAACCACAAAAAACCTCAAATAGTCAAAGCTCTCCTTACTGAAGAAAAGGATAATGGAAGTAATACATTCCCAGACTTCAAACTATACTACAAAGCCATAATAATTAAACTTGTATGGTACTGGAACAAAAACAGAAACACAAACCAATGGAATCAAATACAAAACCCAGAAATAAAGTCACATATATATGGACAACTAATCTTTGGCAAAGGAGCAAAGAATATGCAATGGAACAAGGACAGTTTCTTCAATAAATGGTGCTGGGAAAACTGGACATACATAGAAAAGAGTGAAGCTAGACTACTACTTCACACCATGCACAAAAAATCAACTCAAAATGGATAAAAGAATTGAACATAAGACCTGAAACCTTAAAATATGTAGAAGAAAATATAAGCAAAACATACATGTCATACATCTTCAAAGATTTATCCCCCAAAGCAAAGAAAGTGAAGGAAAAGATGAACAGCTAGGATTACATCAAAGTATAAATTATCTGTACAGCAAAAGAAACATTAACCAAAACAAAGAGACACCATATTGATTGGGTTGCACTCCATACAACTGATAAGGGACTGATCACAAAAATCTACAAAGAGCACACATGACTCAGCAGAAACAAAGTAAACAATCCAGTCAAAAAGTGGACAGAAGAGCTAAAGGGATGCTTCTCCAAAGAGGAAATGCAAATGGCCAACAGAAAATGTTCATCACTTATAATCAGGGAAATGCAAATTAAACCACAATGAGATACCACCTTACACCAATGAGAATGGCACATGTTTAAAAAAAAAAAACTAGCAACAATAAATGTTGGCCAGGACGTGGTGAAAAGAAACTCTCCTACACTGCTGATGGGAATGCAAACTGGTCCAACAGTTATAGAAAGCTGTGTGGAGCTAAAAATGGAGCTACTGTGTGACCCAGCAATTCCACTCTGGGAATCTACCCAAAGAACAGGAAAACATTAATTAAAAAAGATACCTGCACCCATATGTTCATTGCAGCACTATTTGTAATAGGCAAGATATGGAAACAACCCAAATGCCCAAAAATAGATGACTGGATCAAGAAGATATGGTGCATATACACAATGGAATACTATGCAGCAATTGAAAAGATAAACTCATGCCAGTCACAGAAACATGAATGGAACTAGAGGGGCTTATGCTCAGTGAACTATGCCAGAAGGAAAAAGGAAAATATCAAATGGTTTCACTTATAGGAGGAATATAGGGGAACCAAATAAGGAATCAGGAAAAAAATTATAGCAATAAATGAAAGACCAAAATTAACAGGCAACTATAAATCAGAGACACTCGGCAGGGAAGGGGAAGAGAGAGGGATCAAAACAGAGGAGAGGAGAACACAAGGAACTATGGTGATGGTGCACGGATGAATCTATGATGGGAATTTTATGAGAATTACACTGAGAATAGAAAGCAGCATTGTACAAAAATAAATCATCATGTAATAGATATATAAATTAATACATTATAAAAAGAAAAGGAAAAGACATCATGGCAAATGTAAAAAATAAAAAAGAAACCACTGAAGATTTAATAGAGAGGACAAGGTGATGGGTGATCAGATTCTCATTTTGAATTAATCAGTGGTAGTAAGAGAAAAAAAAATCAATGGATCTAGAATGAATGGGGGTGATCAGCTAGGAAACCACTGTAAAAATTATTGCCAGAAATAGTGTGGTGGCAGTTAAGGTGTAGAAAAGTAGGTGGATGAAGGTTTTTAATTGGCAACACCTACAGAAGGACTAGAAACAAAGGATAGAGGAGAGGTGTGTGTGTGCATGTGTGTGTCTGTGAGTGCATGTGTGTGCGTGCATGTGTGCACACATATCCCATAGGTATGTGGTATGCCCAGTGGATGGTCAATGAGGCCGATCCTCACTATGGAAGTATAGGAATGGACCAGGGGATTTTGTTTTGAGTTCTGTTTTGTTCTGTTGAGGACTGGGTTGGATGGTGATTATGTGTTTTGTTTGGGCATATATTTGAGATGTTTTGAGATATCGGTGGAGGTACTCTGGAAAGCAGCTGAAGCCCAGCGGAGAGGTCTAAGCAGAAGGAAAGCAGCTGGGAGATGGCCAGTTGTTTGTGGATAGTGACTGAAGCAGTGGAAGTCTGTAGTTGGGGGAGTGTGCAAAACCGGAGACCAAGCACTGGGCGTGACCAACGGCTGACAAGCTGGAGGAGCTTGTACCCGAATGTGCTTGTGTCTTTCCAAAGAGACAGCTCCTGGACACAGCACTGCTACCTGTGAAATGCCTGTGTATTCTCTGCCTTTATTCATTTATTCCACAGATTGTGGATGGTGTGCTAGATCCTGGGGGTTAAAGATAGAACCTGCAATCAGAATGCTATACTTCCACAGTCAAATCTCTTTCACCCTCAGTGACACCCACACTCTTCACCATGGCCCACAGGGCCTTGCCCATTCCAAAGTTAATCTCCCCAACTCTTCCTATCGTTTGCCAGCTGTGAAGACACGGCCATCCTTGATGTCCCTCAAACTTGACCAGCTTCTCTTGCCTTGGGAGTCTCTGCATAGTTGTTCCTTCTGTCTACAAGTGCACCTTCCTGCAGTTAACCCACGGTGCTTCTCTTGCATGCCTATCTGTCTTCTCCTGGGGAGAGGGAGGGCCCCTGACCCCTACTGGACTGTTGCAGCATCACATTCACTCACAGACTCTCCCTTCCCTGTTTCATTTTTCCGCATGGCACTACCTAACGAGACTACATTTGCATTTATTTGCTACCTACTGTCTGTATCAGTCTGTCACACTGGAGTACAAGCTCCCTGTGGGCATGACTTTGGCTAACCTGGTTTTACCAAGACCACAGTGCCCTCAAAAAGGAGGCACCCAGATGTCTGTGCAGCAGGCTTTGCCACCTCGGAGCTCACTGTTCTTAGAGGCTGAGACAAGTAAACAAGCAATGTTCGGTGATGGGATCAGGACCAAAATGGAAGGCAGATGGCTCCCTCGTGACACCTCAGGGCTGGAGCATAGGAAGACATGTCCCAGGGGTTGCAAAGAAGCAGAAAGCTATAGAATGAGGGGTAGCTATGCAAGTAAAAAGCCAGGAGCAGGAGGAGACTGGGGGTTCAGAGCCCTCACATGCCTGGTCCCTCAGAAGGCTGGGCATGGGGAACAGCAAAGACGAGCAGTCCTTATGGGCACAACAGAATGCAGTCCCTGTGTGTGTTCGTTGCAAATGGACATCTGCCACTTATTTCTTTCCCTTTTTCCAATTGACTTGCTTCAATAGGGAAAACAGCTTCCATATATAAATGCCATTATAGAAAATCATTAAAACACAACCATTTCATTATGATGCTATATTTGCAAAACTGCATTAGCCACCCGGAGGTTCTCTTGAGCTAGACTATGCAGTGTACTGGCTGATCCTATTTACAGATTGCAAAAGCCAGTCCAGCTCATTTCCTTCATCAGAAACATTTTCCTTTTATTTTCAAACCCCACCCACCAGAGCCAGACTGCCCCTTTCAAGAAGCTGACCCTCGAGCACTGTGCTCAGATCTGGAGAAATAAACCAGCAACTTAGAAAGTGCTTTGACTTATCAAAGCAGTCATGTAAAGGAGAAGGGTCCCGGGAGTGTCATGTTGCATCTTGAGATAAATTGTATTACCTCATTCAAACCTGCTCATGCCATTGTTTGGAAAATAAAGGTAACTAAATAGACAAAGATGAGGTAGGAATCATGGCTTGTGGTTTTTATTACTTTAAATTGGCAGAGTTCTAGTTGAAACAGAGGCTGGATATAATAGCTGACATATATACTTTGCACACCTACTCTGATGCATTACATGCATCCTTACAAATAATCCTCAGTCCTGAAGGAGGCTTGTGCATTTCTTCATCTATAAAAATGGGATAGCACAGCCCAAAGACGGTAAGTCACTTGCCTAAGATAGCACAGCTAAGCAGTTGATTTGTCGATGCCACCTGTATTTCTGTGGATGGCTGCTTTTCACGCTTCTGGCAAAACAGTAAAATATGTTTGTGGTCAGTGTGCTGTGCTTCCTGTGATCCTTTGCGGTCTTTAGTGCTGCTGAGGGAATTAAGGGAGCAGCTGTGAGAACATAATACCTGACTTAATAGCAGAGTGCTTGTTGTTAATCAAGATTTTGCAGGTCTCATCGTAGAAACAACACTCTCAAACTGATAATTCTGGGTGTCACAATGCAGCAAGGCCCAGACGTGTGCTCAAATGCTCACCCTCTCGGACATGTCGGCGCATGCCTGGTGCGCCTCAGTTCTTAACGCTGTGCTCCCCCAACACTGTTACTGGAACAGCAAAGCACGTCTGGATCAATCATTTGTCAAACAAACAAAATCCCTGATCCAGTGACCCCTTATACAACCTGATGGACTCTGCTCCTATCTTTTGAGATCTCTTCTGGCTTTAGGTGAGAAGCTCTTATTTTCCCAAATTTAACGATGCTAAACTTCGCCCCTGAGAACGTATGGAAGTATATGATTCCCTGCTTGCTGCTCTGATCTTTTACGTAGAGATTTCCTCATTGTGAGTAACTTTTGGAGGATGACCAAGGAAGAATTTACACATGAAACCTGGGTCTTGGCACAGCTGTGACTGAAATGCATTTGAAGTTAAAGCCAGATTTTCCTGGCTTAGTGGTCAGTGAGGCTTAATGGCTTCAGGAAAAATGTTCCAAAGTGTTGAGCCCCACTCCCAGTTGCAAGTGGGGGCCAGAATGGGGGAAGGCAGCCGTGCCTCCTCCAAAAATGGTTTCTTCTACTTGGAAAGTAGCAAAAGCAGGGTGGACTATGGTTTCTTCGGGCTTGGAGAGTAGCGTTTACAAAAGCAGGGTGGACTAGAAGGAGAATACACAATTTTGTTAGGAATGGGGTAGCTGGGTAGTTAGTTGTCCTCCAGCAAAGAATTTTTAAGAGGATCAGATGATTCATAGCTTGATGTTGAAACTTTAAGGAACCTGTGTAGAGGTTGGAAAGGTTAGACGGGGCTGAAAGTGGCACCCTTGACTAGCTGATGGGACAGCCTGAGCCTTTGCTGCCTAGCCTTTCTTCCCCTTTAATTGGAGAACTGAATTCCTCCCCCAGAGTTTCACTATGGTGGTCATCCCTGAGCACCAAGCCCAGGGGAAACTTGGAGCTTGTCAACATTGACTGTCTGAGGTGTCCATTTGCTTTCTCTGGGGGTTCTGAGTTGACCAGACAAGACCTGTCTGCAGATGTTAGCAGGATCAAGTGACTGAGGAGACCACCTAAAAATCATTCCAGTATTTTCCTTAGAATAAACAAGCTTTACAACAGCTTGTTGTGCCACTTCGGTTTGTGTTACTGTCTGGGCAACCAACCCAGGCTGGGCAGGTCCACTGTTGATCTGGGCAAAAGGGAAAGGAGTCTTGGAGCCTATGAAGAACATGAAGAGCATCAGGCTCTTTTCTGCCTCCTGCCACTAGCTTCCATGGCTGTCACCTGCAGCTTTGATTTCCTCCCAGATTTTATTACCCACACATGATACTGTGGTGTTATAAAAAGGCACTTGGGGACATGCTCACGGGACATTTAGAAAAAAGAGCAAAAGGCAGGGAATGAAGCCTGATAGAGACTCCAGTGAGTGAAGTAAGGGAGACATTCAGGGTTGTGGAAAGAACCTGACCTTCTAATTTTACAAGAACATTCATAAATCCCAGTGATTTCTAAATGTGAACAATTCTAAAATTTAAAAAAAGAAGAGGGGCCTCCCTGGTAGTGCAAGGGGTTGAGCACCACACTATGAAGCATCCACAGCCACTGTAACACGATTTCAATCCCCAGCCAAGAGGGGACCCACATGGCACAGCAGACCTCTCCTGTGGTCTCTGCTCCCTTCAGCAGCGTATTTCAATCTACCTGTTCTGTTCCTGACTCTCTCTCTGGTGAATCCTCCTACCCCCAACCCCTACCTCTGGCCTGTACCCCCAGATCCTGTATATATAAATAAGTAAATCTTTAAAAAGCAAAGAAAAAGACTGCCAGGTATCAAACCCTGTCATCCAAACAGAACACACATGGGGCTACAGGTGGCTGGTTTGCATCCACTGATGAAAGGGAGAGATCCATTCCATGTATACTTCTGTGTCCTGCTTCATCTTTATAGTAAATTGGACAATAAGTCCAAATGCTGAGACTGTGTGAGCATACCCCTTCCCACAATTCCTTTCATCTTGTACTTTTATGTGCTAGCTTAATTTTAATGGATGATAGTACAGGAAGAGACCTGTGTAATATGTATTATGTGAAACTGAGGACATGGCAATCACTTTGACTCACACTACATATGAAGTATCATGTTGTCTCCCTAGTGAAAATCAATCTCAGCAGAGGAACAACAAAGAGAAAGAAAACCCCAGGGTAGATAGGTAGATTGGCATGTTCCTGAGATGAGAGAAGGCCACAGGTGTGAGTAGAGCTTTGTGAATGAGAGAAAAAGTGGACAGCTGAGGCAAGGACCAGATAGATCAGTGATTCTCACCCTGACTGCACATGAAAATTGTCTGAGGAACTTAAAATTGTCTATTATCCAAGCCCCACCCCCAGAGACTGTGGTTTAATTGGTCTGGGGTGGGGCCTGAAATCTGATATTTTATAAATTCCCAGGGAATTCCATGGAGCAGCCTGGGTTGAGAACGTCAGCAGTCTTGATCATGCAGAGTCTTACAGGCTCTGGTAAGGAGTTTGGACTTTAGCTGAATGACAGTGGGAAGCCATTAGATGGTTTGGATTGAGGGGAGTAATGTGGTCTGATATTTGTCCTCAAGTGTTTCTTGGTGTGGGAAGTGTAGTGTATGGGTTCTTTAGGTAGCTCTGTTGAGAAATGAAGGTGGCTTGGACTTCAGTGGTATTGGTGGAGATGGTAAGTAGAGATCACTTTGGGGATAAATTTTGAAGGTTGTGGTCACAGGATGGATTAGGCTTAGACTGTGAGGCAGAAGGAAATCAAGATTACCTGAGAGTTGGCCTGAATAACTGGGTCCATGGTAATACCATTTACAAAGATGGAAGAGAAACAAATTTGAGAGGAGTGAATATTGTGTGCATTGGTTAGAGTGAATCTTTAGGTTGTTTTCTCACTGGGTATAGTGACATTCGATATAAACAACCAAATCAGGTTAATGAAATTATTCTGATAAGTCCTGTTCATATAGTGCTGAATGTTCTTGAAATTCTTCCAAAAGCAATTAACCATTTTAGTGTGAAGAGAGGAGGGGTGAAGAAGGGAAACTATTGAAGATAGGGAGCTTCTTCCATGCAGAAATTATGTTGGATGTAGGAGAAGAATGTTCTCTGAGAGATAGCTATAGCTAACAACTATATATATATTGCTGTAAGAATTGAATGACATTGTGATACATAAAATCCAAAATAGCTGGCTATTTGTATTTAACTTTGAAGGGCTTTTTCTCCAATAAAATTATCTTCTAAGATATGTCTAGCTCACTTTAAGATAAGTTTCCTTCCTAGACCAAGCCCTTGATATCCAGCAATTAAAAGTAACCTATCTTTATAATATGAATCAAATTATTTTCATTGCTTATGAGATACTTACATGGAGATCAATATGGAATTTGTTAGGACAGTTTATTTTCCCCCTGGTTTAGACTGAAGTGGGTTAAATTGCAGATATTAGGAATATCAGAAAACAGCCCTGATTTTAAGTTCATTGAGGGTGAAGTCTGCTTACTTTGGGGATTTTGTTTTGTTCATATGGTAAAGTTCTAACACCTGTTTAACTGTAACTTTCTGGAGTCAGTGCTTGCCTAAGCCTTTTCTGGGACACTCCTTCCTAAAGAAACTTGAGGCATTACTGCCTTCTAGTGAAAGAGGAGAAAACAAGAATTCCAAGAGATAGGGATAGAGCTAGAAAACTCATTCATAAAGATTTGGCATTGGTTCTAAGCCTCAGAGACAGTATGGGCAGTCTGTGAGATGAGGCTGCAGGATATTAAACTTGGACTATCAGGCTCCATTAGTATTTCACTGACCCCAAGGTGTTTCTGCTGGTAAGCAAAATGGAGAACAACGATTGTCTACCTATCTCCTTAACTCATGTCCACATTCACCCCCAGATAACTGCAGTGACCTGAACTCAGAACTGCAGAGGGTGCTGACTGGACTGGAGAATGTCGTCTGCTGCAGGAAGAAGAGCAGCTGTAGCCTGTCAGTGGCCGAGGTGGACAGACACATTGAGCAGCTCACCACCGCCAGCGAACACTGTGACTTGGCTATTAAGGTAGAGCCTCTCCCCTCTGTGCTCTGGCTTTTTGAGATCACAAAAGGAAAATAATCTGAGTCCTCTCTTTTAGCTACGGTTTTACCAAGCATCCGTTAGGAATAAGTGCTCTAAGAGTCATACTAGAGATCGGGCCACCGGGTAGAAGCAGGAGCCTTGTGAATTTTTCTGAATTACATTAGAAAAAAAATATCATCGTTTCACCAGTCAAAAGCACTGGCTTTGCAGCAAGACTGACAGTTTACTTGGAAACTATTAGACTACTCATACTGACCCCCATGATTTTAGTGTGGCTCATCGTATCACACCCTTAGGTTGTAAGATTAACTTGGAAGCTTTATGAAATCTGTTAACTTGGAAGTTTTATGAAATCTGTAAGACCTCTCGAATATTATTTTTTAATTAGATTTATTTAATTATATTCTACATCATTTGTATTCCCCAGGGAGTTCCCATCACCATTTCACCTGTGCACCATCACCTTAGCCCCTGTGCTCCTTCTACCCTCATCTCCATCTTTGCCCTCCCACCCCTCTCCCCCCATAGTCCCTTTAGTTTATCTGTAACCTTTTGGTCTTGTTGAGTTTTTTTTGTCGTTGTTTGTTTGTTTTTGGTTGTAATTACCCATTTCCTTGAGCTTACTCTTCCTTTTTTTTTGTAGTTGTTGCTCTTTCACATTCCCCCCAAAAGTGAAGCCATCCGATATCTTTCTCTTGCCTTCTGACTTGTTTCACTGAGTACGATTCCTTCTATCTCCTTCCATGTTTCTATGAATGGCCCTAGTTTATAATTTTTGATTGCTGAATAGTATTCCATTGTGTATATGTACCACATCTTCTTGATCCAGTCCTCTACTTTTGGGCATTTGGGTTGATTCCAGGTCTTACCAATTATAAATAGTGCTGCAATAAACATGGGGGTACAGGTGCTCTTTTGGATTGGTGTTTATGTGTCCTTTGAGTAGATGCCTAGGAGTGGGATTGCTGGATCATATGGTAGTTCCATTTCTAGGAGACTGAGGAACCACCATACGGCCTTCCATAATGGTTGGATTAGCTTGCATTCCCACCAGCAGTGTACCAGGGTTCCTTTTTCTCCACATCCTTGCCAGCATTTGTTGTTGTTGGTTTTTTTTATATATATGCCATTCTTACCGGTGTACAGTGGAACCTCATTGTGGTCTTAATTTGCATTTCCCTGATTATGAGGAATGTTGAGCATTTTCTCATGTGCCTGTTGGCCATGTGTATGTCCTCTTTGGAGAAGTGTCTTTTCAGTTCTTCTGCCCATTTTTTGATTGGGTTGTTTACTTTGTTTTTCTTGAGTCTTATGAGTTCTTTGTATATCTTTGTGATCAGACGCTTATCCATTGTGTGGAGCGCAAAGATTTTTTCCCAATCAGTGGGAAGAACTCTAGAATATTATTTCAGGAGTTATCCATTCGTGGTGCTAACAAGGGGGAAGTTCATGTTCGAATGCGTCATCCATCCGTAACACAGGGAGCCATCAATAGTTCTTCACGCCTTTCATATGCATTTATCTTACTGCTGGGGGAGGCCCAAATCAGAGCAATTTGCTGCATCTGTACAAACTCGGGAACAATGGGAAAGTCAAGGCCTATTGATCCTGGGCCTCTAGTATTGCTTCATCCTCCACAGTTTAGTGACCTAGGTATAGCCATCCAAATGGAGAAGTCTGGAAATAGCACTGTCAGAGAAAATGTGAGGTGTTACTTGAGAAATGTCTTAGGACTTTAGACCTGTTTCCATCAACAAGAATCCTAGATTTCACAAAAGAGCTGTGGTATCACGAGGTAAAGCATGAGTCATGTTTATAACACAGCTGGGTTTCCTTCTTCATTCATCTTGATTATAAATACATAGAGGTTTGGGGAAGCAAGTCCTGGTGTTTCCTTGTCTGCTTTCCTGGGCTCTATACTGGATTGCAATGTTCACTTGGCGAGTAGCCCCAGCCTCAGCATTAAGAGGGAAGGAGGGGCCCAGCTCTTCTGCTAGCCAGAAAGGCACAGAGTGGCCCATGAGGAAGGCCAATCTGATTTGAGAGGAAAGACAGAGCAGCGGGTGTGGAAAGTGGCAGCAAGATTTGATTAACAGTCTGTATCAGAAATCCAGCTTGAGCATCCAACAGTGACATGCCTCACACATCCCATTTTTGAGATCTGTTTCTCATCACATCACTTCACTGCCTTCTACTACTTTATAGTAATTCTGCTTTCTCTTTCAATATCAGTGAATTATGCTTCCTTTTCTGAAGACCAGGAACTGTGAATGAATAGTTTCTCAAAGCAAGCAGACAAAGCTCATTTTTTTTCTAACATGATGCATGTTCCTTCCCCCATTGATACTGTGTTTTAAAGGAATTCTTAAGAATTCTTCAAGTACTGTTAAGATTCGATTCATTCTAGTTCATCACTGTCTTTTAATTAATTGAATCCCTGTAGCTTTCCAAACCTCCATATGAGCTTCCTCATTTCTGTGTCGAGGAGGTTTATTTTTGTTTCCCACACTGTGGGACTGAACTTCACTCACACCCTCTGGATTGTGATGGGAAACTAAAAGCTGGAAAAAGTGATGCAACCTGCTGTATCGCTGAGTTGGAACACAAGGCCTGTAATTTCGGAAACTTCAAGTTCAGTTCTGTATGCAGTTTGCATTATCAGAATCACTAGCTGGTGTGCTGCTTACTGATGTGTTCACCAAACCTGGAGCGTGGACAGAAGAGATAAACATTTGTGCGGACAAAGCAGTTAGTGTCATAGACAGACACATGAGAAAGAGACTAATCTTGCTTACACTGGGGACCAGTAGGAAGCCCAGGCAGATGGCAGAGCCTCATCTGAAAATGAGTAAAGCATGATTTGGGGTGTCACTAGCCATGAGCACTGTTTTTGCAGTGAGGTGGTGTGGGGCCTACTCCTCTGTGGACTCTCACTCCTGGCCTACTTTCTTCCCCTCCTCTTTCTCCAAAATGATTCTACTTGTCCCTGTGGCTGTCTTGCAGACCGTCGAGGAGATCGAAGGGGTCCTCGGCCGAGACCTTTATCCCAACCTGGCTGAGGAGCGCTCTCATTGGGAGAAGGAGCTGGCAGGGCTGAGGGAAGAGAATGAGAGCCTGACGGCCATGCTGTGCAGCAAAGAGGAAGAACTAAACAGGACCAAGGCCACCATGAACGCCATCCGGGAGGAGCGGGACCGACTCCGACGGAGGGTGAGTGCAGAGTCCACTGGGCTGAGAAGGACAGGCGTGCAGAGCCAAAGGCAATGCCAGGAGCTGTGGCATTCGTGGCCTTGGGACTCACCATCCCTTTCTTGTAATGAAGTCATTTTTGTAAGGAAAATAGTTTGAAAGTGCTGAGAAGGGGGGATAAGCTTCAAAAACCACTGTCCTCTGGAGTCTCAAATCTAAATAGATGGTAAAATTCTACCCAGGCAGCCATTCTCAAACCATTCTCCAGGGTGTGCATATTTCCCCCAAGCTCAATTAAAATTTCTTCTTTTAAAGATACACTAAAAATAGTTTATAATTTGCAAAAGGATCTTTAAAAATAGACTTGCTCTCTCTTAGCTATAATGACTTTAGTGGGAAATGTCATCTATTCAAAGGCAGACATACTAAAGTGAAAATAATCACATGTGTATATGTGTATATATGTATAGTGCTTGTATGTTATACATTTTATGCGTCCGTTTGTAGGTATGTATATAATTCCTAGTGTTCAACTCTGTGTGCCAATGCCTGTATGACCTGAACCAGTTGAGAACCACTTTTTTCTGGAAATAGATACATTTTAAAAGAGTTGATGGTTGAGGATAGAAATGTTTGGCAGAATGGTTCAAGCACTCAGTTTTCCAAAGATAAAGTTTCCCCTCAAGGAACCAACAGTGGTTCTTTGTTTGGCTGTGAATTTTATCTGTGCTTAGACTGGGTGTGAAGCAATGCATTCTTCAATCAGAAAATATTCCCTCTGAACTTTACTTTGAATTAAGAGACCTACTTTACTTTCTTTCTCAATCTTGGCAGTATTAGAAGCTTGCCTTCTAGTAGTGCTTTGATGGGTAATTTTGCACACAGATAAAGAAAAAAATATATTAGAACTCATCATCCTTCATCATTGCTCCTTCTTCTTTTAAAGAACACCTTGAAAATAACTTGTTTTCAATGAGGTCAGAACATGTAATCCTTTCTGCTCTTAACTTACATGCAAGTTTTCATGATTGCCATTATGTTGACTGTGGAAGAAATCATTATTTTTGAATGTTATCAACTCTTTTTGAATATATCAACTCCCTGGCTAATGTCATAATTAAAAGACCAACAGTCCTACCTCTCATATCAGAATATCCTTTTATCTGAACTCACAAGTATAGGCTTATTTTCAGTATCCAACTTTATCAGATGCCATTTTCCATACTTGCATCAACAGGTATAAATCAGTCAGCAAAGACCTTATCTGAGCAAGTTGATGAAATTTCCTTGCAGCTGAAGCACACACCACCTGTAATTTCCTGGGTCACACTCCCTGATCATTATGACTAATGCCCTAATTAGGTGTGCTTGCTTTTAGCGTGTGCATTCTCATGGTATGTGTTTTGAAAGGAAATGTGTCTTTAGGTATAATTACATATTGTGGTTTTGAAAAATTTCCGCTTTCAACTTGAGTTACTGAAGCAAAGGAGAGCGCTTGATTGTGAATAGCAAAAGATAAGATTCCAACCTCCTTCTTCAGGTGTTTTCTCCAACTCTGAAAGTTGGTATGGGAGAACCACATAGGTGGTGTTCTACCTGTCCTACCTGTACTGCTCCAGAGGCTCTGGAGAGGCACTCCCTGGGCGTGTGGACCTACCCAGTCCCCTCACCTCACTGTGCATTGCTTTCCTGCGCCACCACAGTGCCAGCAAGGGCACGGAGCAAGTTCTCGATGATTCCGAGCAGACGGGTCAAGGAGGAGTCCTGGAGCCCTCGGTGGCTTTTTTAGGCTTTTAGTATCAGAGGTGACCAGGTATAAGGCAGGTGGGGGTTGGGTGGGGGCAGGAGGCTGGCAGGCCTCCTAGCCCCTGGTCGCACCTTCAGTCTCTGCCACTACTGCTGCTACTTCTTCTCTTCTTTCTCCCTTTGCCTGTCTTCTGCTGGCATCCTCCTGATGCTGCCCTTATACGCCCGTGTGTCTAAGCCCAGGTGCTCCCACTTGCACATGCCCACTTAGGCAGGTGTGCAGGACCACAGGTGTCCATGGTAAACACCAATGCCAGGAGGAAAAGTCTGATCATTTTTCCATTTATCCTACAGTCATGAAATGGGGTAACACTCATAACCAGTGCATGGACATTAGATGACACCGATAAGGCACTGAAATAACACATGGCACATAATAAATACTCAAAAAATGTTAGTAGTTGTTGGGGGTGAAATCCAGAGTTGTCTGTTGAGTGGTCTGACAAGTTTACCACCCTAAAGTCTTTTTCCTAGTAAAAGTCTTTATATATTTGGAGAAGTCTAATGTGGACGTTGAATGACTGTGTACTCACATTGTAGTCAAAACTTCTTCTGGTGACATTCTTTCTTAAGTTTTGTAGTTAATATGGTTTTATATAAAAATATATAATTCATTTTCTATGACCTTCAAATTCATATATGTTGAGGAACTTTCCTCAAGTGGAAATGTCCTTCAGAATTTGTATATATACCATGAATTGAATTTACTTCTCTTTATTTCAAGACAGTTGTATGTCTCGTAGAATTTGCTTAGATATCTTTGAGTACCAGTTACCAGATGTTAAATATTGCCCTCCATCCTCTACCACCTAATATATTTTTCTTTCCCTGGGGAGGAATCTGTCTTGTGTGGTGGGTCGTCTTCTCTTCTCAATGTAGCACTGCAGCGACTGAGGTATGGTGTCATTTCCATGCCTGAGATGCCCCTGATACCTGACTCTTCTTTTTTCCCCCCTAAAGATTTATTTATGCAGACAAGAGCTGGGGTACAGGCCAGATGCAAGGGAGGTGAGAGGATTCACCAGAGACAGAGTGGGGAACAGAGTGACAGAAGTACACTGCTGAGGGGAGCAGCAGTGAGGCAGGAGAGGTCTGCCACTCCATGTGGGTCCCCTCCCTGGCCAGGGATCAAACTCACGCTGCTATGCCACGGATGCTTCACTGTGTGGCGGCACTCAACCTGCTGAGCCACCAGGGAGGCCCTGACTGTGCTGTCTGTACAGTAGCTCTGAATCCATGGCTCGTCAACACTGAAAAATAGTTAGGTCCACATTATTTTCATGCCCATGTTCACTGTGTAGAATTTAAAATGACCAGATCAATAGAATTGGTACCTGTAATTAAACAAAGTGATCTCAATAGGTTTTATGAGCCTTGTTCAAGATTTAATTAACTTAGATCTAAACTCCCAATTTTTAATATCAGTTAACAGATTGGGATACTTGACAGAGCCGTAAGGAAGGAATGACAGGCAGACAGTATTTGTTATTGGTCTCATTATTAAATGAGATAATCATTTGTTTCTGCATGCTCTGAAATACAACCACTCCTCTCTTCCCACTTAAAGAAGCGGGCTTAATTTAGGCAAGGTAGAAGTAATTGCACTAGAAAGGAAGCACTTTACTCTTTATTCATTTTTTAATCTCATGAACATGATTGGGCATCTCTTCTGTGCCAGGCTGAGGGATGACAGTGATGAACAGAACATAGTCCCCAGCTTGAAGGGACTTGGGGAGACAGGAAAGTAAACAGGGCTTTAAAACCCTGTGTGTCAAGTATGGAGGGGAAAATACACAGGAAACCTTGGGAACTCATAGGAGGGACATGTGATGGTTGGCCCAGCTTTTCTACACTATTTTTAGTTTTTACCTCATTTTTTAGGGCAAGTGTCTGTAGCAAAAAAAATAAGTGATTTTCCCAGATATTTTGGTGAAACAAACTGAGTACACTTAACTCTTGAACAACATGAGTCCTTAGATCCTCTTCAATATGATTTTCTTATAATCAGAAAACATGAACATAATAAATATATTTTCTCTAATGATTTTTCTTAGTAGCATTTTCTTTTCCCTAGCTTACTTCATTGTCAGAATACAGTACATAATACATATAACAAACAAAATATGTGTTAAGGACAGCTTATGTTTATCAGTAGGATTTCTGGTTAACAGCAGGGCATTATTAGTTACGTTTCAAGAGAATCAAAAGTTATTCTTAGATTTTCAACTGGGAATGTCAGCACCCTCATTGTTCAAGGTCATCTGTGTGACCTAACACAGATTTGTGAATCTGTGGCCCATTGAATCACAGTCTTGAGTCAAAAACAGGCAACAGAAGTTTCCTCTAAGGTTTTCTGCAAGTTCTTTAGTTCTAGAAAGTTCTGTAAATGCATGGCATAGGTCGTGGCCGCAGTTACTTCCTTGTACCCTAGGCATTTTGGCACGTCTGAAAATGAGTTCTCACTTGTCCTTGGCTTCTTCTTCCTTGGAGTCTGGTTTCCGGTTTTCTCTCTGGTCATCACTACAGTAATTTCAAGAAAGTAAAGATCACTATTTGAACTAAATAAAAGTTCCCCTAATCTGAAGTTTCCCCCTGACTGCTGCCTCCACTTCTCCCAAAATGTCTTAAAACCCTTAATACCAATTAAATATTTGACTCTCTGAAGATCCCAAGCACAGAGGGAAGGGCAGTTTTTCAACCAGAGATACAAGATGTCTTTTCTAAACCAAGTGCTCTTGATTCTTAAGTGCAGTGTTACATTTATGAAGGGATTTCACTGTTCTATGTTCCTAAGTCTCATGTAATAGAAAATGGAATTGCCCAGTTCAGCTAAAATCTTATAAAACATGAACAAGGACTCTAAGCTCCCAATATTTAAATGGTTTTCATTTGAGTGTTGGCCAGGAAAAAGGACGAGTCAATTTCAAGAATACTGTAGGGCCCACTTCCTTTCCCCTCACATTGTCCTTCTTAATAAAATGTTACCCCAGTTTCCTAGTTTTGTGGTCTTTGGAGGGGAGGTAAAGCTAGCAAAGAAGGCATGAGGGAAAGGATACAAGTAAGCAGAGGAGGTTCCTTTACAAGTCAGTCTCAAAGAACCCATTCCTCAGTAAGCTTCTCAAAGTGACAGTCTTGCCATATATTCCTCCATATCATCCTTGAGACCACTTTTTTTTTCTTCCAGCTTACTATCACAATTTTATCATAGCAAAAAGATACACATCAGACCAGCCAAAATAAGGTATGCACAGCTGAAGTTTGGAAGAAACCCAAGTGCAAAGCTTCCTGTCACCTCCCCATGGAGTTCTGGATGGTGGTGCCTCTTATGGGGTCTGATGTGTGATGACACTCAGAGCATTGCCAACCAGGGATGTTCACCCCAGCTTCCAAAGTTCTTATTGGGATTTCATTATGCAAGGATGATTGCTTGAATCATTGACCATGTATCTGAATTCGATTGCCAGTCCTTTCTCCGTTGAGGAGACCAGGCCGCTGTCCTCTGGGCCACTTTTAAGTGTCTGATCATGATGGGTGTGAGGCACAGTGCTAAGGCCTCCATAGTTAGGCTCACACAGTAGCAACCTGGAGGTGCAGGGAGTCAAGTGCCGTTTATACAACACACAGTCAAACACTTGTCCCAAACATACCTACAGGGGCAATTTAGAGATCATCTTCTTATGTGACCTAAGTCCCTCCCCAGAGTCATTTCTTCTAAATCCATGAGTGCCAGTTTCTAAATATTGAACTGTGTTGTTGTGTTGGTGATCTGAACCCACCAGACAGACCAATAAATGGACCTAGGGCATCTGGGCTTGAGGGGTGGGTGTGGAGGGGTGGGTCCTCCTGTTTCCAAGTAAGTGTTTGTCAATCAGGCTGAGACTTAGGGCTTCAGGCACCCTGTCCTAAGTGACTACCTATACCCATTTCCTAAGGTAAACCTTTCAATTTTCTTTTATTCCTACTGGTTTTTTATTTAGATGTAGTTGGCATAACAGTACACTAGTTTCAAGGTTACAACATGGTTCACTATTTATATGTTTCCAAATAGTCACCACAAAAAGTCTAGTTAACATTCATCACCACAGCTTTATACACTTTGTTTCTTGTGATGAAACTTTTTTTAAAGATTTATTTATTTATGCATATAAGAGCTGGGGTATAGGTCAGAGGTGCAGGAGGTGAGAGGATTCACTAGAGAGAGAGTGGGGAGCAGAACAGGCAGATCGACTGAAACACACTGCTGAGGGGAGCAGCAGGCGAGGGAGGAGAGGTCTGCTGTGCCATGTGGGTCCCCTCCCTGGCCAGGGATCAGTGCGGCTCTCAACATGCTGTGCCACCAGGGAGGCCCTGTGATGAAACTTTTAAGGTGTCCTCTCATCACAGCTTTCGTATTTGTGATACAGCATGTATGTATCAAGATGTATGCTGTGAAGAAAACTGGATGGCCATGGGCAAGAGATGAAAACTAGACCACAACCTTGTACTGTACACAAAAAAATAATTCAAAATGGATCCCCCTACTCTTCATACCACTCCCCACCCCCAATCTTTGGCAATGACCAATCTGTTCTTTATATCCAAGAACTCCATTTTCTTTCTTGACTTGTTTTTGTTTCTTTAAAGATAGTATTAGAATCATTTGCTATTTTTCTTTCCCTGTCTGACTTATTTCACTTCACACAATGCTCTCAAGGTCCGTCAATGTTCTCAGAATGGTAAGATTTCATTCTTTTCTGTATCTTAATATTCCATTGTGTATGTGCATATATATATATACAAACATATATAAATGGATAAAGAAAATTTTATTATATATATGCTATATGTCATATATAAATATATGTATTATATATAACACATTTTCCTTATCCGTTCATCCAGTGAGAGAGACTAATGTTGCTTCTTATGTCTTGGCTGTTGTAAATAAAGCTGCAACAAACATAATGATGTATAAATCTTTTCAAGTTAGTGTTTGCATTTCCTTTGGATAAATACCCCCAAAATAAATTTGCTGCATCATTATGGTAATTTAATTTTAATTTTTTGAGGAATTTCCATACTGTTTCCCATAAGGGTTGTGCCAATTTACATTCCTACCAACAGTGTGCAAGATTCTCTTTTCTTCACATCCTCACCAGCAGTTGTTATCTTTTGCCTTTTTGATGATAGTCTTTCTTCCACATGTGAGTAAGATGATAGTCTTTCTTACTCATTATGGTTTTGACCTGCATTTCCCTGATGACTAGTAATACTGAGAACCTTTCGTGTACCTTCTGACTCTCTGTATGTGTTCTTTGGGAAAAATGTCTATTCAGATTCTTTGCCCATTATTTAATGGGGATTTTGGGGAGGTTTGTTTGTTTTGCTATTGAGTTGTATGAGTTTTTTTTTTTAATATATTTTGGATATTAACCCCTATCTTATATCTGGTTTTCAAATATTTTCTTCTGTGTGGTAGGTTGCCTTTTTATTTTGTTGATGGTTTCCTTTGCTGTTCAAAAGCTTTCTGATTTGATCCAGTTGCTCTTGCTCACTCTTGGTTTTGTTGCCACTGCTTTTGGGTCAGGTCTAAAAACTATCATGAAGACCAAAGTGAAGGAGCTCACAGCCTGTGTTTTCTCCTAGGAGTTTTGTAGTTCCAGGTCTTATGTTCAAATCTTTATCCATTTTGAATTAATTTTTGTGTGTGGTGCAAGATTATGGTCTAGGGCCTTCCTTGTGGCGCAAGGGGTTAAGTGCTGCACCGTCGGTTTTCCACAGCCACTGCACCGCGAGCTCGATCCCTGGCCAGGGAGGGGACCCACATGGCACAGCAGACTCCTGCCTCACTCGCTGCTCCCCTCAGCAGTGTATTTCAGTGGATCTGCCTGTTCTGCTCCTCACTCTGTCTCTGGTGAATCTTCTCAACCCACCCCCACACCTCTGTCCTGTACCCCAGCTCTTGTGTGCATAAATAAATAAAATCTAAAATAATAATATTTGGTCTAGTTTTCATTTTCTTGCCCATGGCTGTCCAATTTTCTCAACATAATTTATTGAAGAGACTATCCTTTCTCCACTGTATATTCTTAGCACCTTTGTTAAAAGGTGCTAACATATGTGTGGGTTTATTTCTGAACACTAGCCTGTTCCATTGGCCTACATATCTGTTTTTTGCCAATACCATACTATTTTGATTACTATAGTTTTGCAGTGCAGTAATCAAATTCCTTAGAAAGCAAGGAGTATTATGCCTCCAACTATGTTTTTGTTTATTAAGATTGCTTTGCTATTCAGAATCTTTTGTGGTTCCATGCAAATTTTAGAATTGTCTGTACTATTTGCATTATTTCTTTTTTTAAAAAAGAGATTTATTTATGCACATAAGAACTGGGGTACAGGCCAGAGATGTGGGGAGGTGAGAAGATTCACCAGAGGCACAGTGGGGAACAGAACATACAAACTGACCGAAATACAAGGCTCAGGGGAGCAGCGAGTGAGGCAGGAGAGGTCTGCTGCACCATGTGGGTCACCTCCCGGGGAGGCAGGGATCAAACTCTGTGCTGTAGTGGCTGAGATGTTGATTAACCCATTGCACTACCAGGGAAGCCCCTCATTATAGGGGTCTTTAACCTCATTGGTTATATTTGTTCCTAGGCTATTATTATTTGTGTGTGTGTGTGCAATTACAAGTGGATTGTTTTCCTAATTTTCTTTCTTTAGTTCTTTAGATATTATATCATTTGAGAGATATTAGGAAACTGAGACCCACAGAGGTGTAATAACCTTGTCTTTATCTACACTGATGTTAACTATTAGCACAAAAATTTAGGCTCTGAGGTGCAATTTCATTCTTCTATTATTTACACTACTGTCCTATGTTCTCTTCATCCACACAAACCAAAAGTTAGGAGTGCATCCTCTCTTATAATAATATGTGAACCAAATTCCTTAGAGTTCCATAGGTCAATCTTCCTGGCAGTCTCAAACAACACTAACTAAAGCTAAAAAGCTTATTTGTAGACAGAACTTTGGGATATGTATATTTATCTTGAATTCAGCCCAACAAAGCATTATGGATAAAACCCATCACCCTTCACATCTGTAGTTTGAGGAGGTTGCGAGAGTTCTCTAAGACAAAGACCTCTCAGAACTATGATTCTTTCATGTCATCCTTGGAAATAGTTCCAGTAGTCTGAAAGGGTTTCAAGCTTATTTGTGCCATGGAAATTATGAGGTGACCTTTATAGTTGTGAACACAGGTCTCCCTTCTCCAACTCTTGTTCCGATAAGGAGGTCAGACTTTCTGAAGGCAAACTCTTGGCTATAACAGAAGTAGCTGAGTCCATGTGTTGAAAAGCTGGTAAGAAATTAGGAAGATAGCCAAAATGCTAACCTTTTCTCTGATGCAGATTTTTTGATAATCTGGCCCTACTTCTTTTAGTGGGCTGTAGAACAAAAGAGAAAATAATATGCCTATAATATCTTCGGACAATGAAAATGCTGTCAGGTTTATATTCCTTTTCTCTTTTGTAGTTTCTTTTGCTTCTGACTCAGCCTATACAAAATTGCCATAAGTAATTAAAAAACGACTTTTCTGAAACACTATGCAAATGAGATATATAGGAATAAATATATTATTTCTGTAAAGAAACTCTGAGTTTTCTCTTACATGAAGCCTCCAAGAGAAGTCTGATGAAATCTCTCATAAGAAAGTGGTTCTCAGGGCCTCCCTGGTGGCACAATGGGTTAAGCAATACACTATGAAGCAAACCTCAGCCACTGTAGCACAAGTTCAATCCCTAGCCAGGGAGCTGACCACATGGCATAGCAGACCTCTCCTGCCTTGCCCGCTGCTCCCTTCAGCAGTGTACTTCAGTCAGTTGGCCTGTTCTGCTCTCCACGCTGTCTCTGGTGAATCCTCTCATCCCCCCCTCCTCCCCCCCACACCTCTGGCCTATACCTCAGTTCTTCTACAAATAAATGAATGAATGAATGAATAAATAAGTAAGTAAATAAATAAATGCGGTTCTCTACAAACTATCCACCAAACCTGGACTTGAAGGAGACAGCTTTCAGAGAACTACAGAGACTAAGTGCCCAGCCTCATTAAGGAGAGCTTTTTCAGCCCAATGATTCTAAACCTTCTTCAGGGTAAAAATCATCTCACTTCAGCCAGCTCTGATACACATAGAGATTATGAATTAACAACTTAATTAACTGAAATCATAGCTACCTAATTCACAGTGCTGACTATCATAAACAGAAGAGTCATTTTTTATGGTTAATGATAGTGTTTCTAATCCCAGTGAGGCGGCTAATGCCACCTTTCTTGTCATGAGTCTGTGAACTACATTCAGATGACATCTTCACTGACTCAGTCATATTGTCTGTGCTCCTGCCATTGTCCTGGGACACCACATTATCCTTGCCCTAGCCTCACCTTTTCAATAAATTTTCCCCATGTCAGAAACCCACCTCTGTGCCCGCTCTACCGGATGTTCGTCTTTGACAGCTCTAGTACCAAATTCTTAACCACTGCGCGTCTTGCTCTCTGCTTTTGCATCATCTCTCCTGCACCTGGGCTCTCACCTTTGTGTTTATTTTGTTTCTTTAAATTTGATTTGTAGGTGCAGAGAGATAAACCAATCACATTTCTCTGTTAGAGACCTGATCTGTGAAAGGTCCCTCTTTTATTTCTTTTATAACCTATTCCCTATCCCCCACCTCCCCCATTTTATGTATGTTCTCATACATGTTTTTGTGTTATTTTTTTTTAAAGATTTATTTATTTATGCATACAAGCACTGGGGTACAGGCCAGAGGTGTTGGGGGGGTGAGAGGATTCACCACAGAGAGCAGGGAGCA
>JAGFMF010011381.1:14186321-14226709 GCA_019455555.1 Galemys pyrenaicus
CTCAGTGAAACAAGTCAGAAGGCAAGAGAAAAATATCGGATGGCTTCACTATTAGGAGGAATATGAAAGAACAACAACAACAAAGAATAAGCTCAAGGGAATGGGCAATTATAACCAAAAGCAAACAAAAAACTCAAGAAGACCAAAAAGTCATGATAAACCAAAAGGACCGGGGGGGAGGGGAAGGAAGGGAGGGCAAAGATGGGGATGAGGGCAGAAAGTACACAAGGGACTGAGGTGATGGTGCACGGGTAGAATGGTGGTGGGTACTCCCTGGGGACTACAAATGATGTCAAATATAATTAATAATAATAAAAGAAAAAACAAAAAAAAAACAAAGTCATTTTCATAGATAATGAGGGTAAGAACTTGGACATATCTTGTTTGGGGAAGTAGGAGAAGGAGGTCACAATTTAACCTAGTGCAAGGACACAGTTTTACCTACTATAAGGACTATTAAAAGCTGTCTCCCATCTCCCAAGCCTTACATAAGCTGAATCAGCAAATTGTTTGTAGCCTTCATTTCTGTGCATTTATTCATTTAAATTAAATTGAGACTTGCTTCCCTTCCTCTTCCCTACTCCCCCCACACAACACACAAATCAAGACAGGAGAGAAGGTTGTATAGCTCCATCAAGAACCTCTTTCTTCATGACAGTTTCACACCACACCCTTCAGTTGAATTCTTTTCACTGCCTAATAATTGTCTTTAAATAATAAATCATAAACTAAAATAAGAATGTTTATGAGCCTTTAGTTTTCAAAGACATTCTCTGGGTTCAAAGCTTTAAAAGTGAAAATGGATGTTTAGATTTAAAAGTTATTTTAAGTGGACGTGCCTGTGCTTACTCACGCTGTAGAAAATGACTAAAAGTAGTTGTCTCTGCATGCTCAAGAAGAGAATAGGTACTTCTGTTTTTATTTTTTTTATTTTTCTCAGTGTCATCTAAACTTTCCACAAAGAACATTTTTAGGTGAAGAAACATTTAAAAACATGGGCACTTTTTTTTTTTTTTTAAAGATTGATTTATTTATGCATACAAGTACTAGGCTACAGGCCAGAGGTGTGGGGTTGAGAGGATTCCCCACAGACAGAGAGGGGAGCAGAATAGGCAGATCAACGGAAGTACACTGCTGAGGGGAGCAGCAGGCACAGCAGGAGAGGTCTGCTGCACCATGTGGGTCCCCTCCCTGGCCGGCAGCAGGGATCGAACTCATGCTGTAGTGGCTGAGGTTTGCTTCACATGGGCACTTTTAATGACACATTTTTATAGTTGCACAGGACCATTTGTATTTTTTTTAAAGGGGCTAAAGTGGGTCAGTTGGGCAATAGGAAGGCATTACTGATTGTTTTGTGAACGATTCAGGCACTTATTAGCTTTTGGAGTGGTGTTAACATTGTTAATTATTCAGGACCTCACTGGACTTGCCCAGCCCTAGAAATGGAAATCTATGGGCTCCCCCAGGGAGGTCTCCCAAGTGCCAGGAATTTGCATGGTGGGAAAATGGACTCTCGCCCTGTGTGCTATGGCTTGAGGAGACAGTCACCCTCACCCATTCTCAGTCTATTGGGGACCATCCAGAATTAACTCTGCAATCTTTCACCAATATTATTTGACTTCAACAGGCATGTGTTTCTCTAGTCTTTTAACCATTTTGAGGTCAGCCTTGTGTGTGGCATATTGTGTGGTGCAACACAGATTCCCATCACTCACGATTACTGGAAACCACATTCAGCTCTTGCTAGCTGTTTCACTAGTGAATGCAACTTGCTCCGAGGGAATTTTCCTACTTGGGCTCCGAATATTTTGATGAATTATTGAAACTTCAGTTATTTTTGGTTCCCAATTTAGCAAGATGGAAATGTCCAAGATATTTAACATGAAAACCACCCATGTTAGAGGAGGGTTTGGCATTAACTGGAAGAAGATGGTTCTGTGCTTCTCGTCTCTGGAACAAAAATGCGTAATGTCGGGATTCCCTTAGGTCAGTGCTGCTCAGAGTGTGGTGCTCGGAGCCAAGCACCAGCATCTCCTGGAGGCTTGTTAGATGTGAAGATTCCTAGGTTTCATCTCAACCCATTGATGTGGGGCCTTGGGCTCTGCGTTTTATATTTTGTTTGTTTTGTTTTTTATTTATATATATTTTACATCATTCATTTCTGTACAATGTTTGCTTTCTCCTCTCAGGTGCAGTCTCCGTAAAATTCCCACCACCAGTTCACCCGTGCACCATCGCCATAGTGCTCTTCCCTCCCGTTTTCATCCCTCTCCTCAGAATGTCTCTGATTTATAGTTCCCTGTGGATTTTTTTTTAAATGTTAGCATTATTTCTTTTTCTCTCTCTCTCTTTTTTTAAATTTATTTATTTATGCATACAAGAGCTGGGGTACAGGCCAGAGGCGTGGGAGGTGATTCACCAGAGACAGACTAGCACTGCTGAGCCTCGGATGCTTCACAGTGCGGCTCTCAACTGGCTATGCCACCAGGGAGGCCCTGATTTTGTTTTTTAATTTATTATAATTATTTTGGGGCTCTGTGTTTTAGCAAGCTCTGTTATTTGACATGCTGATGGACTGAGTTTGGAAAACTCTGCCTTAGTTCTTCCTGTGCTGCTTCTTTCCTTTGAGGTCCTTGTGTGTTGTGGTCACTTCTCCCTTTAAGATACACATTGTGGGGCCTCCCTGGTGGCACAGCAGGTTGAACACCCACTGTGAAGCATCTGTGGCACAGCAGCATGAGTTCGATCCCTAGCCAGGGAGGGGACCCACATGGTGCAGCAGACCTCTCCTACCTCACCCGCTGCTCCCATCAGCAGTGTGTTTCAGTCCGTCTGCCTGTTCTGCTCCCCACTCTGTCTCTGGTGAATCCTCTCACCTCCCGCGACTCTGAGCTGTGTCCCAGGTCTTGTATGCATAAATAAATCTTTAAAAAAAAAAAAAAGATACACATTGTACTCAATGATAAAATGGTGATCAAGGTCATCAGGGTAAAAAAGAAATTCCTAATAATCATGTTCACTTACAACACTTCTCTTGTTGGAAGTCACTGATCAGTCACCATTGAGAAGCAGGATTTGTACATTTAAATACTATGCAAGTAAATCTGTGTTTACATGTAATTCAAAGAACCTTGTGTTTCCTTTTAATATAGAAAGACTCTTTAGATATGCCTTTCCAACATCCCAGGAATAATTCCATCTTTAAACCTAGTGCCATCTGCCTTTTCATTCCAGCCTCAATTTCTTCCAAATGCAGAGGCCTCTCCGCACCACACACACTGAATAACTTGCAGTTCTTCAAATGCAGCATATCATCTTGTGTGATCTGTTCTCACCCTGACTCACCCAGAACACCCCCAAAGCCAACCCTTTACCTATCCATATAACTCTCTTCACTTGTGAGACCGCTCAAGTGCCCCCTCTCTGTGTCTTTTCCCTTCTTTAACAAATGGTTTCAGGTGGTCACATGCCTCCCCAGTATGCTCCCTGCAGCGTCTCCATGGATATTCAGCACTTGTGTTGACATTACCTACCTACATCTTCCTCTGATCCCCAAGTTCCATAGAAGTGGAGATTTCATTCTGGATTCTCTGTCTGCAGAGAGCAACAGTCACATGAGGCTGAATGAACATTCCTTAAAGATAGTCATTCCTCCTCTGCTAGAAGTTCCTAGTGCCTCGGATAATGTGTTTACCTTATACTTGTAGAGAATAGGTGATGGCCAGTAGCAAGTCTACTTGAGGACAATGACTTATCTATAGAATCACCTTAGTTTCTGAATGAAGCTGATCCCTTTCTAGAAATGAAAACTGGCCACCCATCATCTGGCTATTTTGCACTTTGGCCAGGGAAGTGACCAACTGTATCTAAAGGGATTGTTCTTTCAGGTTCGAGAGCTTCAAACCCGACTACAGAGTGTGCAGGCCACAGGACCCTCCAGCCCTGGCCGCCTCACTTCTACCAACCGCCCTGTCAACCCCAGCACAGGAGAGCTGAGCACGAGCAGCAGCAGCAATGACATTCCCATTGCCAAGGTAACTTCCTGGGGACAGTGCTGGGGATCCCTCCTGTCATCTGGGGGCACAGCCTCCATGGAGCTTAACCCACTGTACAGACAGTGGCTGTAGCTCAGCTGGCCTTGGTACGCTCATGGGCTCCCTTGGTGCTCTCACAGGCCTCGATGCCCAGACATCAGAGAGAGGGACAACTGACGAAGAGTTTTAAGCATCTCTCAGTTACAGCTGGATACCAGCTGGAACATGTCACAGCTGACAAGTCACTGTGGAGAGAGAGGTGGTTTGTCAGAGTCTATATAACTCAGGTGGATGGAGTTTCTCTTCAGGCCTCACGTTCATTCCAGGTGGATTCTGAGTAATGAACTAATGATCTCCCCACTGGAAGACCCATAACCCCACTAAGAGAAAAATAACTGTGATGGGCAGGCTGTGGGCTTATAATAGATAGCCCCCCTGGCTCATATGCTGAGCCTGGCTCCAGAAATACTGTTCCAGTGACCCTCCTGCCTGGTCTCCAAAAGAAGGTTGGTTCTCAACCACCAAGTAAGTTAGGTCCAACCAGTGTTTCTTTCCCCAACATGAGATTGTTCTGCATGGGCAATGACAATGTCTCTAGCCATTTTTGGTGATCACAACTGGAGAGCTACTGACCTTCTTATGGCTAAAGCCAGGGAGGCAGCTTAACTGTCCCACAATGTACAGAAGAAGTCCTGTTTCCCACTCTCAACATATAATAACCCAGTCCAAAATGATATTAGTGCTGTGATTGAAAACCCTTGGGTTAAGCCAATGGTAGAAAAATTAGATTAGTGAATTGTTTTTTTAAAAACTAATTAACTGATGTAGTTGTTGTGGTGAAACAATAAGCCCATATAAACCAGTCCCAACACTTTGTGTGGGGAGAGATATGGCATTTTGGATATTGTTTTGTTTCAGGTTGCTGAGAGGGTGAAACTATCAAAAACCAGGTCTGAATCCTCATCATCTGATCGACCTGTCCTGGGCTCAGAAATCAGCAGCATAGGGGTGAGTGTTCCCGAGAAGCCCAGTAGAGCCACACAGCTACTTACTGATAGAGGATAGACAATGTCCTTGGTTCACCTCCTGTAAACCAGTTAATTATAATAATAAATCAGAGCCTATTTCTTTCAGAAGATCAGATTAAAATGCATAGTAGTTTCCACGTGGTGAATTACATCTTCAGCCTTAAGGGAGATGTCTTTTCTCTACTTGAAACCATTCAGAAAGAAATGTTACTGGAGATGTAGATGAAAGACTTGAAATATCTGCTTTATGTCACCTGCTGCCTCACAGACACGCTTGAATCAGGAACAGCTAAAAGCACTTTACCTTTGCACATCCCTCTTGAAAGGCAACATGCTCTCCAGTGAGGGTGAAAGCTGCCTTTGAAGTTAGCCCGATGCGCTGAAAGACTGGAACCTTCTAGCTGTGCTCAAGTTTTCATTTGTGGCACCTGTGAGCCTCTGGGACTGCCGGCGCTAATGCATAGTGAAAGGGGAGCTGTTTCAGTTCCCCAGTGTGTATCTCATGATTGGGGATGAGACTGGGAGAACTAGCTCTTTGATCCTGTAGGTAGGGAGAGTCTGAATAGCACTTCAAGCTTTAATTTAGAACTTTGCACTGAGGAAAAATTGCATGCGTTCGGATTCCACACCAAAGCTAAGTTGTAAAAACACAGTGGTCGGCTGATCTCCCTTTGCTGCAACAGAGACAAAGGCCTGGAGTGGCAGGGCTCCAGGGAGGCAGAGGGAGTCCAGACTCTGTTCATATCCAAAGTTTTAGGCACACAAAGAGGCATGAAGAGCTGCACCTGATGCCCAGCTTCACCGGCATGAAGGAGGCAGCTCTATTTGATCCTTTTCATGTACTGCTTTTATAGTAGTTAGCGTGTAACACTAGAATTGTTACACAAACTGAGAAAGACCCAGGTGATCACCTCCTGGTGCCTGATTTTTAAGGACTATTAGCTTTAAATGATTCTCCATGCACAAACAAGCAAACAGACAAACAAGCCAAAAACACAACAAGAACAAAAGGTCAAAGATAAACCGAAGGGATCGTTGGAGGGAGGGTGGGGAAGAGACCGGGATGAGGGCAGAAAAAGCACAAGGGACTGAGATGATGGTGCACGGGTGACATGGTGGTGGGAACGCCCTGGGGACTACAAATAACATCAAATATAATTAAATAAATCTAAAAAAATAATAATAAACAGGACTGATTAGGTCCAGGCTATACTCCCCAAATTAAATAAATTAAATAAATAAATAAATGATTCTCCATGCAAAGCATCTGTAAGTGACACTGTCCATAGGGGAATCGTTGCTCATCTGTGCAGGTATCCAGCAGCGTGGCAGAACACCTGGCCCATTCCCTTCAGGACTGCTCCAACATCCAAGAGATCTTTCAGACGCTCTACTCACATGGATCGGCTATCTCGGAAAGCAAAATTAGGGAGTTTGAGGTGGAAACAGAACGGTTGAACAGGTAAGGAGAAATCCTTTGTGTTTGAGTGTTGGTGGAGGAACTGCCCCTCCCTTTCTTTCCCTCCCAAAGACTGATTCAAATTGATTTGTGTCACTTAATAGGGAAATATTCTGGAAAATGCATCCTAATGATTTTGTCATTGTGTGACTGTCATCGAGTGTAACTGCCCAAACCTAGATGGTGTAGCCTATTGCACACCCAGTGCCATGCAGTGTAGCCTGTCGGGACCGTTGTAATCTGGGTGGTCCATTGTTGACTGAAATGTCCATAAGTGACAACTAACTGTATTGTGACATAGTGATCTTCTCAGCGGGTGGGTAGGAGCCTCCACCATCAAAAGAGGAGACACACTTTTGTTCATCAAAAGAGTGGCCACAGAGGTCAGGGCTGGTCACGGGCCTGTGACACATGCATATGAATCATGTTTAGACAGACCTCATGCTTGCTTTGCTCCTCTGCCTTTACTATATTAAATTCTTAATAATTTATGAACCAGGGTTCCTGCCTTTTTCTTTTACTCTGGCCTTTGCAAATTATGCCTCAAGTCTGGGGAGCAGTTCACACAGAATGGCAAGTAGGTCACACTAGCCAGATATTTACAGTCCATGCCGAATCACAGGGAGTTCTGGAATGTTGACTGTCTCCAGTGGTGCCTGGAGCTACCTGGAACCAGCAAAGGCAATCCTGGGAGGCACCTGGGACAGAATGAGAGGGCATTCTGGTCCAATGCTCCCTGCCCTCCCTGAGGGCTGCCTGGCTTTATCTATGCTCTATGCAAATGGAAAATGTACACAACCTTCAGTCCCTACATCCTCTTCTCTTTGCCCTACTTAGAATGATTTTCCAAAGAGGTCCACCTAGAACTATTTTACCATAAATTATGGGTTTTTATGGGTTCCTTCCAAATGTCACGACAGAGGTAGTTTAAGTTTACACTCCTTTCCCTTGGCATAAGTGCTTATGAGTTACTGAAAAAGCAAAGAAGCATCAGGGTCAAGCTATTCTAACCACTCTGACTCATAATTGGTTCCCCAGTGGCAGGAGGGACTGTTGAATCACATCAGTTGTGTGTGGCTCCCTATACCTATCCAGCTTCAGAGAGAGCAGTTAAGAATGCAAAGGGTTTATAAGCTAACCTGGAGGAAATGTGGATACCATTTCTCATCCACCATTGCTTAATGCCATTCCCCTGGTGTCTGGCAAACTTGAATACCTTGAATTAATATGTTAGTCCTCCTTGATTTGAAGCTGTTTAATATAGCACTTGAGAACTAAGGAAATAAGGGAATCTAGGTCATTTTAAAATTTCAAATTAAATAATTTCTTTATTAGACCCAAAATACTTAAGAGTGATAATCATGATGATTATCTTATAGCAAGAAAGAAGTAGCACTCTTGGTTTCACAGTCTCAGAGTTCTTAAAAATTTTAAATCAGATCTGTCCCTTGCAACTTAATGAAGTCAGATACCCTCAAGGGCCTTCTGCTTAGGGACCTTGTCTCCACAGATTCAGGAATTTAACAAGCCCGTTTTGTGGTTCAGCTCAGGAGAGGTTCCTTTCTCTTCAATTACACACACTTTGGAAAGCTAAAGAAGGGGAAAATAGTTAATGCTTGTAGCTCACATCTTTATGGTGTTTAACAGCTTACAGAGAGTTCTCACAGGCAACCTCTCAGTCATCAACTTGTGTGGGCAGAATAGTTCCATTTTTCAAATGGAAAAAACAAAGACTTCATTAAGTTCCAAGGCTTTGATGCTGAGTAACTTGCCTTAAGTGCGGAGCTATTCAACAGCCTAGCCGCCTAGCCGGAATATAATCCAGCTCCTACCCTGTGACCTCACCTCCCTTGTCCTCTGTAGAATCATAGCTCCTGCTAAAGTAAGGAAATTCTTAGAAATAATATGCAAGTATGTTCACCACCTCAAGCTGAAAACCTATTATGCGCCCCCAAATGGCAGGTAGCTCTGTGACTGTGTTTGGGGGTGAGCAGGGTGATGGGAGGTGGGCGGTGGTGAATAGCGGTCATACCTACTTAAAAGTGTGTCTCCTCGTTTGTCAAATCTGTATTAAGCTCCTACAATGGGCTGGGCTGTTTGGCATGCAAAGAACATGAAACAGACAAGGTCTCTGCTCTCTTGGAGCTTATATTCTATTATGGGAGCTGAGCAAAAAGCAAGCAAATAAGAAAGCCCCAAGTAAATAGAGCACTGTGATAGAAAAATAGGGAGGGTTAACTTTAGATTGGCATCTCTGAAGATGAAACTTTAGGTTGAGATTTTAAGGAATAAGATAACAGTCATGACAAACTGAGAAGAGTCTTAACATAAATGCTAGAAAGAGGTTGGCATGAAGAAGGAGCTGTCCAAAGGCCAATGGAACTGAAATAGAACTAGTGAAAGGAGACATGACAGATATGGTGGCAGAGCCGGCACAGCTACTGGGACATGGATTTTGAGACCATGCGCTTCATCTACTCTATTCTAAGAGTCCCTGGAAGACATTAAAAGGCCTTAATTAGGGAAGAGTAGATCTGATTTTAATTGTGAAGGATCAAGTAATGGATGTGATGAATGGAGAGGTGAGAGGCACAAATGGAAGCGAGGTGCATACTGCTGTGGGACAGTGTGGCCAAAGTGGAGATGACGTGCAAGGACTGGGCTCAGGGTATGGTGGCAAAGCCAGAGAAAACCACAAGCAGGTAAGATCTGGCTGTAAAAGGGATGGTCTCAAAGAAAATGCTGAGGGGTCCCACCTACGTCATAGGCAGGTAGTTGTGGCATTTGATGAGGTAGGGCAGAACAAGGCTTGGGCATAATTCAGAGTCCCATTTTGGAATGTTCAATTTGAGGTGTCAGTGACATGCAAATGGAATTACCAGCAAACAGTGGCTATGTGAGGCTGGCACTCAGATGACAGGTCTGGCCTAGTGATATTTGGGAGCTCTGGGAACATAATGCCTGGTAGAGGCAGGGACTGGGGAGAGTCAGCACCATGAGAAGCGTGTTCATAGAGGAAGGGCACCTGGGAATGAGCCAGAGGGGCACAGCCGTCATGGACTTTGTAGAAAATAAGGAACCTGAAAAGGAAACAGAAGAAATATCCCTTAAGACAGGAGAAAAACCAGTAAAGACCTGTCATGACCTTAGTGAGGAAGGACGTTTTAAGGAGATTAGCTGCTAGTAGGGTGTTGCCTAGGAAACCCCTAAGATGGGATCAGCCACATGAAAGTCTATGAGCTGGGTAAACATTTCTTCTAGTTAATAAGGACTGAAGGCATACTGGAGCGAGTCGCAAAGTAACGAGAGGCTGGGGAGGGTTTCAAGAAGTCTTAGAGTGAACAGGGACAGAAAAGTGTGTTCTTACAACACCTACCATGGAATGGAACTGGGAGTTGCAAAAGCCTCACTGCAGCACTAGCTATATGCAGACGTCCTCCTGGCCGAGCGTCTCCGCCTTGAGATGCCCAGACTGGCCCTCCTGGCAATGACTGGCCATCCCCTTAGCACCCCGGAGGCACTTGTATCGTGTATGTATGAAAACCTGGTTTTGTCTAAGACTGTTCATCAGAGCACTGCAAATGGGCACGCCCCGCATAAAACACATCCCCACAACTAGGGCATCAGTGTCCTAGGACAGTAGACTGAGAAGCTGAAGGTTTATTTTGTTTTTCCAACTTTGCCATAAACTCTCTAAATTTATACTTCTGGTTCCTATGGAACTAAAGTCCTCACCACCTGCAGGACGTGTATCCCCCAAATCCAGATAGTACCTGGCACATGGCATGCGGATGGCAGATGGGAAATAGCCAGTGGGGCTCATTTTTATTTCTAATTCACACAGTGTTCAGTGATTCTTTCTCCTAGGGTTATCTTCTTATTATTTTGTGTCAGTTGCATTTGCTAAAACACCTGACAAATATCCTGACGTGCTTTTCTGGCCTGATCAAGATGAGACACTAAAATATTGCAAAATCATAATCCTGGTTGAAATTGTGAAAGTGATCTTTCTTCTTTTGTAGCCGTATCGAACATCTCAAATCCCAAAATGACCTCCTGACCATCACCCTGGAAGAATGCAAGAGCAATGCCGAGAGGATGAGCATGCTGGTGGGAAAATACGAGTCCAACGCCACCGCTCTCAGGCTGGCCCTCCAGTACAGGTAGAGAAGAGGGAGGACAGGGCATGGAGGCGCTTCACAGGATAGGGGCATTTAGAGTGTCTAGATGTACTCTGCATAAAAGTAGAAAACAGGCTTGCAGAAGACATAATTGGGGAAATGGATCAATGAATACTAGTGCGATACCTAGAAAACCAGTTAGTGTCCCATAGCAGTTAAGAAAATGAGGATAATGAATATGGCTTTAGTATACAGGTATATTTCTGCCAGCATAGTTGTCTTAAATATTATTCAAGTAATGTCATTCAAAATATCAACTTTTTTTATTCTTCTTGGCCTTTCAGTTAAGATCAAATGCAAGATAATAACTTTTCATGTTACATATTCATTTAATTTTGTCCTTTCTGTATATTCTATATATAGAAATATTTTGAACAACTGTCCCTGTGCATCACTTATATATTGTCAGTTAATTGTCATTCTAAAAGACATTTAGATTTTTGCACTTTTGATACTGAAAATTTATGGTGAATGATTTATCCAGGTAATGCCTTCATTCCTTTGAACATTTACCTTGGGATAAAATCCCTGAAGCTAGAATTATAGGTCACAGGATATGAATATTTCCATGCCAATCTCTCCCCATGAAACAAGCCAGTCTAAATGAATGTGATTCATTCACTGATGAGAAAGTAGTATATTAATGTACCACTATTTTTCAGCTTCATCAGCTTTGGGCTCTTATTTTTAATTACTGCTTGTTCAGTGCTACAAAACCAGAAAGCTCTAATGTGTTGATAGACTTATTTGATTACCATCACCAATTAGGCATATTTCCCAACGTCTCAGAGTAGTGACCGTGTCTTACTCTTAGTATCCCCTAAAAAATTCAATATTATTTTTAAAAAGCCCTGTCTCTTCAAAAACAAAATCAACCCCAAATATACAAAGCTAGAGAGTAATCATATTAATTTACAGATGCACATGAACAGACAGATAATCCATCTATGATCATGCTCTGTGCCCACAGTCTCCCTTTCATCCTTAGACATGAAGCAGTTCCCCGCATCTGTACCCTGAAAGAGGGGCTGCCCTGTGCAGGGGGAGCTGCCAGCACCCAGAGCTCATGATTGGGCCCCTTCCTTACTTCTTTGTAAAGGAAGATGAGAGGACAATCAAAATCCAGATCACTAGGTGACAAATGTTGCATGAAAGAACATTTCCCCCACTCAGCTTGGAGCAGCTCAGCAGTCATTGCTCAAGGGGACAGTTTTATGACTGCAGGCATCCTGTCGGGGAGTGCTCGGCACTCCCCACATAACCTGCCTCCTGTGCAGGCCCCGTTCCATGTGGGTCGCTGGCAGTGGAGGGAATGGCAAGGCTCGCTAGTCTTCTAGCTGCTGTGCCCAGTGATGACAGCTGCAAAGGAGAGGGTTTGTCTTCCCTCCAGAAATCCAAAAACTCTTATCAGAAGTTTTGTGTTTAATGAGACAGTTTTACAAATCTAATAGATGTTTTTGTGATGAGATCGAGGGAGAAGGTTTTCCTCTCTCTGGATGACAGACCTGTTCTCCACCAATGCTGTCCAGTAGGGTAACCATTAGCCACATGTGGCTATTAAACTTGTAAAATATGGCTCTTAGAATGGAGGAACTGAATTTTTCATTTTATTTGACTTAAATTCTTTCTAATTTAAAAAGCCATTAGCCAGTGGCTACTGTATTGAATTGTATAGGTCAAGGTCAACATTGAACAGCTAAAAGGAAGGTCTCACACCCACGGTGGCCAGCCTCTAAGAAGGCCCCACCCCTCGCAGATGGTACCTGCCTCCACTTCATTTCCTTCCGCACGTTCCAGGACTAGTCTGTGTGACTAAGAGACTAGAGCAGAAGTGAGGGGATGCCACTCAGAAATTCTGAACGGGTCAAAATTGTCTCCTTCCTGGGACTGTTGTACTTGTTATCTATTATTCCATAGTTTCAAGGGTCAGGAATATGCGGACGGTTTAGCTAGGTGGTGCCATTAGGTTCTGGTCACGCTGGCATCCTGGGCTGTGCCATCTGAAACCTTACCTGGGGCTGGTGGGCCTATTGGGAAGAAGGCTCATGACCCCATGGTTGGGTGGAATCCTTTGCTAGCTGTTGATTGGAAGTCTTACTTCCTGTTTAAAACCCTTTGAAATATGACTGATGGACTTTTCTAGAAAGCACAATCCAGTAGGAAGTGCAGAGGCCAAGAAGGAAGTTACAGCAATTCCATTGATAATAACCTAATCTGGAAGTGGCATTCCCTCCCTTCTGCCATCATCTCTTAGTCACACAGACTAGCCCTGGAACCTGCCGAAAGAGATGAAGTGGAGCGCAGGTGCCGTCTGCGAGGGGTGGGGGCCATCATGGAGGCTAGCCACCAGGGGCATGTGACCTTCCTTTTAGCTGATCCTCAAAGGACAACAAACCTGCCTCTCTGCCATGCTGCTTGTCCTATGTTTTTCTAGATCCTAGTTTAACTTTTTCCACAAATGGCAGTAGAAAGTGGAGCAAGGTAGCCACGCAAGTTCCTGAATTTGTCTAAAGGGTATCCATAGGCAACCCCTCACTTATAGGCACAGGTAGCACCTCGCTTATGGCTATAGGTCAGAGTACCTCCCACCTGAGGGTACACGGCGTGAAGATGCTCACCCCAACCCTCCACTGCCCACTGTGGCCACCCATTACTTGTGTTTCAGTGAGCAATGCATAGAAGCCTACGAGCTCCTCCTGGCGCTGGCCGACAGTGAGCAGAGCCTCATCCTGGGGCAGTTCCGGGCAGCCGGCGTGGGCTCCTCCCCTGGTGAGTGTGCCCTGCCTGGCCTTCTTCCTCTGCACCCCCCTACCCTGACTTTCCTGCCCCATCTTGGCTGCTCTCACTGTATGGCTCCCGATGTGAGATTCTCTTGTCAAGTGTGTTTTTGTTTTTTAACTCATGACTTAGTAAATTTACATTAGATGCAGAAAGAAGTGGAGTGGAAAGAGAATTATAGACAAGTTAAAACAAACAAGGCCTCTCAAGAAACACATCCTCCCTGTGACAGCAGGACAGATGGAGCCAGAGGCCCTCATTCCTGATGAAAGGGACCAGCCTGTCGCTGCAGTGCTGTTTGTTAAGGGTCCCCTTGCTGTCCACGTGGCCTTTGTCTTGCTATTTTTTTCTTTATTTCTATATATTTGACATCAATTGGGGTCCCCATGGAACTCCCACCACCATTTCAACAGTGCACCATCACCTCAGTCCCTATTTGTCTGCTATTTTTGTTGACTATGCTTTTTCTCCAGGTGTGTTCCTTTAAGCTGATTTGAAGTATGGGTTTCCCTCTACCTCATCGCCAGGTATCTTAGGAACACAGAGGCTTTGGTTTCACACCTTATCTGTTTCTCACAATGCTGACCCAGGAGCCAGGTCATACAGTCTGCTGCTTCTCCTTAACCCCCTCCAACCCACCCTCTCACAGGGGATCATGTATCCTGATGGCCTGATTTGAACCCCCTGATCAGTACTGCCCCCTTCTGTTGTGCCTCAACTTTGAGTAACTGGAGGATATATTTACTTGAGAAAAACAAAAGTGTAGCGTCGTCATTGGCAACATTTCTAAAATTCCTCCTCTGACCAGATTGTGGTTCTTGCAATAACATGAGAAAGAATGTAATGGACATGACACCTGAGAGGAGAGGAGAGGAGAGCAAGAGAAAAGGTTTTCCTCTCTCTGGGTGAGTCCTGGACACTACCTTAGCCTTACTTTATAATTGCAGCACTTTTGGAGAAGCAATGGGAAGTAAGCAAACTGTAGTGACCAGTTCAGAGCCAAAGACGGGTGGTGTGGGAAGGCCAGGAGCCCCCAGCCTGGTGATGAGGCCTCTGTCATGGGGGCTGGATCTTCCAGGATAAACCTTGCAAAGAAGGTTGCCAGCAAGACACCCGCCTGTCCCCGCCAACACAGCCCTCCCCCCCGCCACGCCCATTATTCTTGCCAGTTCCTGCCTTGCCTTGCCATCTTCTTTTGCACTGAACACTGACATTTTTCTTCCTTTCATTTTGACATGTGCGGAAATCTGAAGTAAGTCTGAAGGGAAGTTAGTACCCTTGGTGTTAATTTCCCACTTCATATCCCAGTTACCCAAAAAGGCAAAAAGTCTCCATTTGTAGAGTGCCTGCCCTCCACTCCTCTCTCTGTTGTGTGCTTTTTAATAGCATCACATACCAGCCCAGAAGCAGAAGCACTGCCAACATTTCCATTAGAAACCTCATCTCTCAGGGTCTCTTAACTGAACCATAAAACTTTATTCTTCATGAGAAATAGATCCTAATATGATCTTGGCCTGCCGTCAATTTTTTAAAAATATATGTATTAAGGAAAATGACCAATTAGAGGGAAAAATCAATCACTTTATTTTCAGTTTGTATCAAAGGAACGACTTAAATCATTCCATTCGCAAAAGCTAGGCTTTTCCTCGGGTTTTTATGAGGCTTCTATCTATTCAGCGTAGATGCTTTGTAGGTGCTTTTAGAACTTAAACAAATCTGCATTTAAAATATTTAAAATCAGTAATGAAAAAAAATAAAATAAAATCAGTAATGAAATGCTTTGTATTAACCTAGTCCTGGGTATCTTATAGATTTATTTATAAAATGAAATGGTCAGTAATATCATGCCTTCTTTAGAACAAACACAAAGAGCAATCAGTTGGTGAGCTCTCTGTCCTTTTTTGTGGAAGGACTATGGGCAGGAAATTGTCAAAGAGATGCCAAAGGTGGTCCAGGGAGCTTCTGTCTGCAGGACAAGGCCCCCAGGCTTCTTCCCTCTCTCCCCATTCCACTGACACCAGCAGTGGCTGAACTGTGGCTCTCTGCCTTCACTAGCTGTGCAGCAAAGCAAATGCTAGTCTGTGACATTTATGTTCACATTATCATTTACATTAACATTGGTGGTCTTTTTCTTTGTTTCTTCTTTACTTCACAGACTTTTATTATGTTCATTCGAGAAAGTCTAGCCACTGGTTTTCAGACTGTGCCCTGGGAAACAGGGAGTTTCTTGGACCCCAGGAACAGAATTTGAGGGTGGGAAAACTGAGTGTTTACCTATTACCCCTGCTCTTTCGACCGCTTCCACATTTACCATTTTATATCTTACTCTTTGGTATAAGATTTCATTTGGAAATCATGGCTCTCTGTAGAGGTAGCAGACTGGTGACTTAGTTGGCCAGCACAGTTTGGTTTTTTGTTTGTTTTTATTATTTTTTTAAAGATTTATTTATTTATGCATATAAGAGCTGGGTACAGGCCAGAGGTGCTGGTGAGAGCATTCACCAGAGACAGAGCAGGGAGCAAAACAGGCAGATGGACTGAAACACACTGCTGAGGGGAGCAGTGGGTGAGACAGGAGAGGTCTGCTGTGCCATGTGGGTCCCCTCCCTGGCTGGGATGGAACTTGCACTGCTGTGCCACGGATGCTTCACAGTGTGGCACCCAACCCACTGAGCCACCAGGGAGACCCTTTATTTGTTTTTAATAGAGTGCTATTTTTTTTAAGATTTATTTTTTTATTTATTCATACAAAGAACTGGGGTGTAGGCCAGAGGTATGGGGGTAAGAGATTCACTAAAGACAGAGTGGGGAGCAGAACAGGTGGATCTACTGAAATACCTGCTGAGCGGGCGAGACAGGAGAGGTCTGCTGTGCCATGTGGGTCAGCTCTGGCAGTAGTGCCTGGCGATGGCTTGATAGCACTGAGGCTTTAAACCCCCGTGTCACCAGGGAGGCCACAGCATGTTTTTTAAACCACGAATCAGGAAATCTGGGCCACAGGGTCCACAGTCTGGCTCTGTGTTGGGGCCCAGTTTCCTCGCCCCTTGAAGCTATGCACTCGCTGCTGATTGACCAAGCTGAGAATGGTCAGCAGTACCATTGTGACAGACAACACAGAGCTGAAGCGCTCTTTTTAACCTCTGGTTTCCTTCTCTTGCCTACCGAAAGCTCTATCCCACGCTGTGGGCGTGTGGAGCTATGGCAGTTTTTCTTCAGTTTCTCTCTGCTCTCATTTGCAAAGAGGAACCAACACAGGGAAGAATGACCCAACAGTAGGTTTTGACTGAGTAGACAATAAGCCAGGACTCTGGGTCATTAGAATCAGTCAGGTAGCGCTGGAGACAGAGCTCAGATCACATGGACCTGTCTGTCACGTATCGATGAGGCGAATGGGTCTAGGGCAGAGAAATGTCTTGCCAAGCCCAGCTTCTCAGTGACAGTCAGAGCTCATCTCACACCTGCCGCACACAGCTTGCTCCTCCCTGCCCCCTCCTCCACCTGAGAGCCTGAGAACCAGTTATTCACACTCGCTTCCAGGTTTGCCTTGCTAGACTCTATTGATTAAACCTTTGGCTTCCCTGCATGCAGGAGACCAGTCAGGGGATGAAAACGTCACTCAGATGCTCAAGCAAGCCCACGACTGCCGGAAGATGGCAGAGAACGCAGCCAAGGCCCTGCTCATGAAGCTGGATGGCAGCTGCGGGGGGGCCTTCGCGGTGGCTGGGTGCAGCGTGCAGCCCTGGGAGAGCCTGTCCTCCAACAGCCACACCAGGTAACTCCAGCCCTCCCGCCTTTCTGCCTGGTGCACCCTCTCCGTTTGTTTTGGTCACTGTTTCTTCATCATTTGATTTTGAGGAGTTTTTGGGTAGCTGAAGTGTATTTGCTGCAAATGTTCCATAGTACGAAGACCCAGACCACTGCATCCTACTCCCAAACTCTCTTTTCTCCCTCTGTCTAGTGCCTCTGTCCTTTGTGAGCTCTTCTCAGGCAACAATGTCTTCTTCTCCCATCCCTTTTCCCTGGTGGGTGATGCGGGGCAAGTACAAATAGCCTGCGTTTTGTGGACATGTAATCATGAGCCCAAGTTCAAGTTTTTTTGATCTAGAAAACTGAAGTGGTGCTGTAAGTCTCATTTAATGTTGTCAATAGATTATTGGAAGTTGTGACTGTTAGGGAATAGACATACAATGAAACCAGGTCCTTAATTAACGTTGCTTATTCAGCAGCAGCTGGGATTCTTTTTTTCTCAACATTGTAACAAGACAATGTTGAACAAAACAATGTTATTCCATGACCTGATGTACTTCAGAAAGATGGGGATGAAAGTAGTGAAGCTCTTATTGAGCATAATTTGCTGAAGCCGTTGACTTCTTTAGGTGCGTTAGAATAAAGCCTTTTCCAGTGATCATGTTATTTCTTGTCACTGAAACACTGAAGAAAGGGAATTTCTTCCCTTTATGTACCAGTCCTCAGTTTAGAAAGTACTTTGTTAGAGATTCTCATGTGATGACCAAATCATGACAGAAAAAGAGCGATCCACCCAGTTCACAGATGGGGAAACCTTGGCTCACAGGTGTGTAGTGACTTACTAAGTCAAGGTCACACAACTGATAGCTGAAAGGGGAGTAGGGACTCACACCCAGATACCACACATATTATTCTTTCCACTGTACCGTGTTGGACCTCATGACATTAAAAAACAGTGTCTGCTTGCAAATCAAGTGACAAGAACCATATAACAGTAGGCTCAATCTCCAGAGCCAAAGGATTAATATTGATGTTTTCTTGGTGCCTGAAAGCAATTTAATATTCCCATCTCTCTTCCCCACTGGCAGGACCAGCCATCTGCCTAAGTGCATCCATTTACCTGTCCTGGACCTGCTGCCTCAGGAGAGGGGACTTTCCCAGTAACACACTTGGCCAGGGGCCCACAGACACGAGGGATTTGTTTTCACTTGATTCCAGCAACAATTGTCTTATTCAGGGAAGCACAGATTCTAATTTTTTCCCCTTAAAACTACATTCTTCTCTTTAAAGATGAAAGCAGATGCTCTTTTTAATGACTTCCAGATGTATGTAACCTGTAATTTCTGCTGTTGTTTTGGAATAGAAATGTAGTGTTCATTTGTCAGCAATATTGTCCTGTTGAATTAGTAAAGATACTGATTGGTTTAACAGGAAATGTATGCTATCTCAGTAGCCTGCAAGGTTTATGTTATAGATGCTGTGCTCATACTTTATCACCCCCAAAATTGGGTGTTATGTTAATCTAAATTAAATATAATTTAGGTATCAATCAGGAATGGGGACATTGTTTCACCATCTATTTATTGGAGATCTGATCTTAAACATTTTTAGAAATGTCTTCACATTTCTTAACTTGTACAATTTCCTTAGAGAAATTTAATTTTAGGTAACATATTTCTGCAGGTTCAGATAAATTCTGCACATAGTCTCTATTTCCAAGGATGCCCTCATCGAAGAACGGTTCTTGAACTAATTTCAACCTTAAATGGATTTTCCCATCATAGCACAGAGGAATTCAGCTCAGATTTCATACATTTCTTAACAATTCACCTCCACACTCCACCCAAATCAGAGCGGCTCCAAGTGGGAACAGAAGACCTTCACGCTGAGCAGCACATAGCAACCACATTCTTTTGTATCTATATATCTCTATATGTTTCATCATTGTTCATTTTCGTACAATGCTTTTTCCTTCAGGTATAGTCTATGTAAAATTCTCACTAGCACATCACCCGTGCCCCGTCACCATAGTCCCTTGTGCTCTTCCCTCCCTATTTCCCTGTTATGATCTCTCTCCCTCCTTCTTCCCTGCAGAAAGTCTCTGATTTATAGTTGCCTGTTGGTTTTGTTTTGTTTTTATTGTCATTGTTTTTCCCCTGATCCTGTATTTGGTTCCCCTATAGTCCTCATGTAAGTGAAACCATCTGATAGTTTTCTTTTTCTTTCTGGCTTATTTTACTGAGCATAGTCCCTTCTAGCCCCATCCATGTTGCTGCGAATGGCATGAGTTTATGTTTTCTGATTACTGAATAGTATTCCATTGGGTATATGTACCATATCTTCTTGATCCAGTCATCTATTTTTGGGCATTTGGGTTGTTTCCATATCTTACCTATTATAAATAGTGCTACAGTAAACATAAGGGTGCAGGTGTCCTTTTGAATTAATGTTTCTGTGTCCTTTGGGTGGATTCCTGGGAGTGGAATTGCTGGGTCATATAGTAGCTCTATATCTAGTAGTTTGAAGAAACCCCTACACAGCTTTCCGTAGCAGTGGCAATCACATTCTTAGGACCTGATACAATGCACGGCTTTTTTGTTAACCCTGAGTTCAGGAAAATATCCCAAACTACCAGACCCTTTCATAATTATAATTCATTCTGCCTATACATCCTGCTATTCCAGCTTAGATATTTCCCCATGTCAAGTTCATGGGAGAAATGGAGCTTTCTGTGACCCCATAAATCCCCCTTCCTTCCCACTGTAACCAACTAACAGAATTTTAATCAGAATCTTAGTCACTGTTCCTCAAAGTCTCAGGAAAGGAATGCTGAGTACCAGGCCTCCTGATGCCTTTCTGCAGCACATGGTAGCTGCTAATAACAGCAGGGTTCATGGCTTTGGCAAGAACAGCAGACGGGTGGTTACCAGCAAAGAGACTAGAGCCAGCCTGTCAGTCGACTCTGCTGGCAGGAGCCCAGGGACGCTGCTGTTCCATCTTTGAAAAATACAGCCATGACCTCATCAGAAAGTGTAATTGTCTTAATGGACAGAGTAACTAGGTAATGTTGATTGCCTGGATAGCTTTATCAGCATATCACAGCAGCAAGGCAAATGGACTGAATTGTTAGGAAGTGGGAATAGACATTCTTAATCACGTCCACCCTTTGTGTCGAGAATCACAATTTCAGTTCATTCCATGGAAGCACAATTATCTGTCTAAATCTACAAAAGGACTTGTGGCCAAGAAAGAACAAGGCATCACATGTTTGTTCTCATGAGACCGGAGTTGAGTCCCCTTGTCCTGCCACCAGTGCAGGCACCTCCAGGGAGTCAAGTACCTACCGCCTGGCTGACAAGTCACAGTTGGCATACTTCCTGGATGAGTGGAAGGCAGTGGAGCTCAAGACGCCCAGCCCTCACATTCTAAGCTAGTCTTAATTAAGATACAGCTTTGGGGTAGAAAGAAAGATTGAGGACAGTGGAATCACGTTCATTAAAAGGGTGAATTAAAAGGGTCCCTCCATGGTGGCACAAGGGGTTAAGGCGCAGCACTATGAAGCTGTTAGCAGCCACCGTAGCACGAGTTCCATCCCTGGCCAGGATGCTGACCCACATGGCACCCAGACCTCTCCTGCCTGGCCCGCTGCTCCCCTCAGCAGTGTATTTCAGCAGAGCTGCCTGTTCTGCTCCCCACTCTGTCTCTGGTAACCTCTCTCACCTCCCACCCCACACACACAAACACCTCTGGCTTGTACCCCAGCTCTTGTATGCATAAATAAATAAATCTTTTTTTTTTAAGATTTATTTATTTATGCATACAAGTGCTGGGGTACAGGCCAGAGTCCAGGGAGGTGAGAGGATTTGCCAGAGACAGAGTGGGGAACAGAACAGGCAGATCAACAGAAGTACACTGCTGAGGGGAGCAGTGGGCAAGGCAGGAGAGGTCTGCTGTGCCATGTGGGTCCCCTCCCTGGTCGGGGCTCAAACTCATGCGCTGCTGCACTGCAGATGCTTCACAGTGTGGCGCTCAACCCGCTGCGCCACCAGGGAGGCCCTAAATCTTTTTTTTTTTTATTTTTAAAAATAAGAGGGTGAATGGTTTGAATAGTCATCTAGTCAGGATCAGCACCTCCAAAATCCAGGAACAAAAGTTAGACTAGATCCGCCTGTGATTACCATTATCTTCTCTCAGCAACGAAGAGCATTTTCCTCACCCAGTAGTCAGGCGAGTCCATCCAAAGCCTTTTGGATTAACACTCAAGAGTGTGAGTAAGTTCTACTCACAGCCTATCTCAGATATTCCTCAATATGACAGTGGGACGGTCAGCCCGCTCACTCCAATGTCTTTTTCACTTATCTTTTAGATTCTGTGGGAACTAGGTAGAGACCTGAAATGTCTTTTCTCTGTAACGCTTCCTGATTTCAAAAGTTATGTTTGTTATAAAATAATCACTAATTCCAAGTGTTAAATGCATAGTATACAAAGTAAAAGTCTTCCTGCTAGGGCCCTCATTAGAAAGGATACTGCAGTGTCCTCAGATTTAACTACATTTTTATTAGTCAAGATCCTTGTTTGCAAATCACAGACATATTCTCAAATCACTTAGAAAGGGGTCTTGCAGGAAGGCTCAAGAACGGTGCCTCCAGGCTGATGGCAGGACAGAGGCTGCAATAAGGCAGAGATCAGAGGAGCCAGAAGCCTGCTCCAATGACTTGCACCCCCTCCTTGCGACAGGTGGGCCCCCAGATGACAGGAAAACAGCACACCGTCTACATTCATACACAGGGTGACCAGGTCCTCTGGTGTCAATGAGAAAAGCCTGGGAAGGAGCCGCCAACCCAGCTGGACCCAGGTGCACACCCGTCTTCCCTGGCTGTGGAGTCCCTCCAGGGACCACGAGCCTGGAGGAGAGATAGAGTAGGACCTAGAGAAGGTGTGGACCAGCTGGTGTGGACCAAAGCAGGGCATCTTTAAAGGCATGATGTGTTCAGCATACGGGGAGTGGAAGGGAACTTTCTCAATCTGATAAGGTAACCTATGGGAAACATACTTAGATACTGAAACTTCCCCACTCCCCCAAATCTCAAGACAATAATCAACTCTGCAGTTACACTATTTCTAGTTAACATTACACTAGAAGTCCTAGCTAGTGAATTGATCTCAGAAAATTGAAAGTAGTAATGATTTTTAAAAAGTGGTATCTGTAAGAGCTTGAGTACATCTAATGTTTCACCTAAGGAGGATCCTATTATGTGACTCTCCTGAAACTTGCTTTGTTTTAGCCTGTTCTTAGACATCTTTCCATATACATCATTTGTGTCAGTAGTCTCATACTTTCCACTGGATGGCAATGCCACATTCTTCTGTGTTGGATATTAATATCCAGCCTTTACTGATTAGAACATCGCTGCAGCTACCATCCTTGTGTTTATTGCTGTGACTCCTGTGCAATTTCCAGGGGACCAATTCCGAGGAGCAAAATTTTCCAGTTCACAAATGATTGTTTCAAATGTCAAATAGCCCTTCATAGAAATGACCCAGCCACTTTCCTGCAACCACGATAGAGGGCCTCTTCCCTACATCACTGCTACAACTGAGTAGTGCACATTTTTTCAACTGGACCAATGTTTTGTAGGCAAAAACATGACCTTAATTTAATGTTGTCTGTTGTACCTTTTTTTTTAAAAAAAAATTTACTTATTTATGCATACAATAACTGGGGTATAGGCCAGAGGTGCAGGAGGTGAGAGGACTCACCAGAGACAGAGTGGGAGCAGAACAGGCAGATCTGCTGAAATACACTGCTGAGGGGAGCAGCAGGGGAAACAGGAGAGGTCTGCTGCGCCATGTAGTTCCCCTCCCAGGTGGGGGATCGAACTTGTGCTGCAGTGGCTGGAGATGCTTCAGAGTGCATTGCTTAAGCCCCGCCACACCAGGAGGCCCTTGTTGTACCTCTTAATTATTAGTGGTGTTTATAGTTTTCTAACCCAGGAAAATTGTTAAAAACACTATAGCTTCCAGCTAAGATGGTGTCTGTCTTGGTGTGTTGAATCAGGAATAGTTCAGTATTTGTTTTAGGGATACCTGGTTTCCAACACTATCATAATAGCACCTTTAAAATGACTGCATAAATAGAATCTGTCTCCTAAACGGTCTGTTTCTTCTTTTTTTTTTTAAAGATTTATTTACTTATGCATACAAGAGCTGGGGTAAGGCCAGAGATGTGGGGGGTGAGAGGATCCACCAGAGACATAGTGGGGAGCAGAACAGGCAGACAGACTGAAGTACACTGCTGAGGGGAGCAGCGGGCACAGCAGGAGAGGTCTGCCGTGCCATGTGGGTCCCCTCCCTGGCCGGCAGCAGGGATCAAACTCGTGCTGCAGTGGCTGCGGTTTGCTTCACAGTGTGTTGCTTAAGCCACTGCGCCACCAGGGAGGGCCCTGTTTCTTCTTTTGAACTCCTTTGTTGCTTAAAGTTTAGAAGTTTTCTCCTGAAAACAGGCAGTTTTTAAGTATTTTAGTTAGCTGGTCGCATACTTCCCATATTTTGTTAAATTATTTCACCTCATTTAACCTCCACTTCTCCTTGTGCATTCCAGAGTACACAAGGAGGCCTGCATTGCGTTTAGGGTTTTAGTCCTTAGTGGCCAAGGATTGTCTAAAAATCTAAGGAGGAGGGGAGGAGGCACAGCCCAGCACAACACTGAAAAACTGGAGCATGACAGGCTCAACCTTGGCTGAATGGGTAACCTGACCTGGGAGTCACCAGGCCCACCTCTTCCTCCAAACAAACTTCAAATGCTCAGCAAGAGGTCAGCCCCAGGGCACCTTCCTTCCCAACCGGAGCTGTTCCTTGGTAGAAATGAGATCCCAGTTGGGGGGCAGATCTGTGGTGAAAAAAACTTGGGGATAAAGGCCATCTCTGTGTTGCAAGGCAAAGGAAATGAGATGTTTCCTAGCTTTCTACCAAGGCAAGTCAATGAAGCTGAAGAAGATGCATTTTCCTTTTATAGAGCAGGATTTGTCTTGCGGGTTTGTTTTTTGAAAGATTACTTATGCATACAAGAACTGTGCTCTAGGCCAGAAGTTGGGGTGGGGACGGTGGGAAGGGGCTGTGAGAGACTTCACCAGAGACAGAGGGGAGCAGAGGGCCAGTCAGGAGATGTCTGCAGTGTCATGTGGGTCAGCTCCTGGCCTAGAACTCAGGCCACAGTGGCTGGCGAGAGCTTGATAGCACTGAGACTTTAACCCCTGCACCACCAGGGAGGCCCCTTAGGAGGTTATCTTGAGGAGGAGGTTGGGATACAGTGCAGAGGGACAGGAAGAGGATGTTTGAAGTCTGCAGCTGTTTGCACAAACCTGCAGCCAGGGGGCAGAGCCCCCGCAGGCTCCCACGGGGTCCCAGGGCACCCTGTGTGGAGCAGCCAGGCAGTCCAGGGCAGAGTAAAGTGGGCTAAGTGAGCTCAGGAGCACGCCACAGAAAGGAGACCCCATATGATCTAGCCTATCACCTCAGAAAACCAGAGCAAAATGCAAAACGGCTTGGGGGAGGTGTGGGTTCTTTCTTCTGACCCTCCCCCACAATCCCTTATACCACCCCTCCCGCTCAGAGGACGGAACTGAGCCCACAGGAAAGTGATTTATTCCCCGTGACAACTGAGATCCCAGCATTCCCAGCTGAAGAGCTAATGGATGACTTAGCCCTGGCCTGGCAGCCAGAGTGGGCTCTCCAGAGCACAGCTCCTTTGTCTGCAAGAGGCCTTAAAAGACCAATGGTCGCCCCTCCTTTACCACCGTCATAATCCTATTGCGCAGTGGAGCATTAAGGGCATACGGCAGCATTGCAATTAGCCTCCCCTCTTCTGTTCCCTGCTGGCATCTGGAAAAGGAGGGAAGCAGAGGGGCTACAGGGCCGAGGGGCTTATGTTGAAATTAAACTTTACCCTGGCAAAAGCATTTATTTTTTTTAATTTTACTTTTTATTTATGAAAACAAGAACTGGGGTACAGGCCAGAAGTAAGGGGGGGTGAGAGGATTCACCAGAGACAGCGTGGGGAACAGAACAGGTGGTTTCTACTGAAAGACACTGCTGAGGGGAGCACAGGTGAGACAGGAGAGGTCTGCTGCGCCATGTGGGTTAGCTCCCTGGCTGGGGATCGAACTCAGGTCATTGTGATAGCGCTGAGAATTAGCTCCTAAGCCACCAGGAGGTGGCTTTAGGAGGTCCCTAAAAGCATTTTAAACAAGGATAGGAACTGAGGGCGGAAATCTTTTGTTCCTTTCTGAAAACTATACCCATAATTGGAGAGTGTAAAACATGGCTGGATGTCAGGCTAGGGTCCAGGACACCCCACAATCTGTCATGCTCTCCTCATCCACATTCACATTCTCCTGGAAGAGTCGAGGTGATTTCTCTAAGCACAGACCGTATCCATTAGACTGGGGGGTCTTCTGCCCGACCTTCCAGGTAGTGACATCCAGAGATGGAACCCTGAGTCTGGAGAGGGCTCCTGCTCAGCTGCCCCTCCACCCCTGAGCAAGTCTCTCCTTCCCCAGTCCAGTAGCATTACCAGTACCCCCTGCTTTCCTGCAGCTCAGGAAGGTCTGGTAAATCTTCTCTGGACAAAGAGCTAGGCTAGTGGAGAAAACACATTTACTCAGATGTCTGATATCAGAGACCTGCTGGTACTCACAGCACCCCGCAGAGCAGAGGGGCATCTCCCTGGAATATTTGAGAAGATCCCACTATATCACAGGCTACTAGGCTTGTGCCCACTTGTTCTACGGGATCGCTCCCAAAGAGAATGGATAGTTCCCTATCCCAGAACTATCCCCTAGCATAGTTCTGAGGGGAACTATCCCAAACCCTACCAGATCTCCCTGAAGTCCCAGTCTGTAGATCTTGGGAATTTGGCTTGGGAAGTGCATCTTCTACCAGGTCCCTGGGGCCTACCGATTGGCCAGTCTTTTGACACCTACAGGGTATGTAACAGGGTGGTCCTCAGGAAAGGGGGAAGTTCCAGAATTCCGGTTCCACCCTAAGTGGGTGGAGCTGAGCAGGGATAAGAAGATTCTGCAGAGAGGAGATAGGAGGACAGAAGGAAGAGAGGAAGAAGGAAGCAGGATGGAGAGCAGCAAGGAGACCTGGAGGAGGCACGTGGAGCAGAGGGACATGTGAGGAAACTGCGCTTGCTTCTTGGTCTCGGACTAGTTGGAACAGATGTGGGTGAGAGACCTGTGGGGAGGTTACCAATGGCAGCTTTAATCTTAATTTTAATTTTTCTCTTTTCCTCCCGGATTTGTTTAACTCTTTCTGACCCTTTTCTATGGGTCTTTATTAAAAGGTCCTTTGGACTTGTGGCAGATTTTTGGGCCTTGCTTTGGGCCAATCCTATTTGGCTGGACTTTTACCCTCAAGGAGATGGGTAACTTTGTTCTTTGTCCTTTCTGTATTGTACCCCAATTGTATTAAAGTTCCTTTCCAGTAAAGGGCTTATATGTTTGTCTTAATGTGGCGGATAGCAGAACCCATTTAGAAAGGGCAGGTTTGGGGGTTCTGAGGTGCCCCTGTCCCTGCCCTGTAACAGGTAGACCACTACTAAACAGAAACCAGACAACACTATCACTTCAGCACCTGCAGGATATTTAGAGAACTCTAGCTTTTAGTACTTTTTGAATTTTGAAACCTCTAAAAATGAAAAACAACAAAGGTGCTTCCAGTATAAATGTTAGATTTCTTAAAAAGCAGTTCAAAGACATGGGAACAGGCCATCTGGGCAGCAGAGACATGGGTGCCGGTTATTCTCTGTTTTTCTATATGATTGGAACTTATCAAAATGATTTTTTTTAATTAATGTGTGGGGTTTTTTTTTTTACAATGTTCACTTTCTTTTTTCAGGTGTAGTCTCCATAGAATTTCTACCATCAATTTACCTGTGCACCATCACCACAGTCCTTTGTGTTCTTCCCGCCTTCATTTTGGGATACTTTCCCTTGCAGAATGTCTCTGATTTGTAGTTGTCTCTGAATTGTTGTTTGGTTTTGTTGTGGTTTTTGTTTGTTTTGTTTTCATTTGGTCCCTTGTTTGGTTCCTCTATATTCCTCCTATAAGTGAAACCATCTGATTTTTTTTTTCTGACTTATTTCACTGGGCAACTCAATTCTACCAGGCCCTACCCTGTCCCTACCCATTCAGCAGGGGTAGCCAGGGACCTGTTGGCCCACCTGAGTCCTTGTGGGCACGGTACTCTCAGCCTTGATTTGTAGTCAACAGGTTGTGGTTCAGGACGCTGCATTTTCTGAGTTGTGATTTTAGTGTTGTGCATACCTGTGGTTTCCTGGCACAAAGCCCCTTCTAGCACCCACAACTGAAGACTTGTGCTGGTCACCTGAAGCCTGTGTGTGCAGGTGCGTGGATACGCATGTCCATGGTCATGCCATAGGTGTTTTGTCTTTCAACTTACTTTGTTCATTTAACATCTCCCTTCTTTAAAGTTACATCTATATGTACCCCTAGTTTTTTTAAAATATTTATTTATGCATACAAGAGCTGAGATACAGGCCAGAGGCATGGGGGGTAGCGGGGGAAGAAAGAGTCACTAGAGACAGAGTGGGCCACAGAACAGGCAGATTGACTGAAACACACTGTTAAGGGGAGCAGCAGACAAGGCAGGAGAGGTCTGCCTGCGCCTTGTGGGTCCCTTCCCTGGCCGAGGATCAAACTAATGATGCAATTTATTGCAAATTGTTTTTCATTTTATTTCCTGTTGAAACAGTCTTCACTGTTATTATAATACTGTAATGTCACATAATTTCCCTCCTTTTGAAATGTACTAAACCCTATATTCCATAAAGCAGTTTTTTTTTTTTTTAAGATTTGTTTATTTATACATACAAGAACTGGCGTGCAGGCCAGTGGGGGGATGAGAAGACTCACCGGAGACAGAGTGGCAACAGAACAGGCAGATTGAAGTACACTGCTGAGGGGAGCAGCAGGCGAGACGGGAGAGGTCTGCTGTGCCATGTGGGTCCCCTCCCTGGCCAGGGATTGAACTCGTGCTGCAGTGTCCGCGGGTGCTTCATAGTGCCGTGTTTAACCCCTTCCACCACCAGGGAGGCCCACTATGAAGCAGCTTTGTAGGTGTCTTATTGTGCCTGTAGAATTATTTCCTTAGAATTCATTTCTAGAGCCCCTATAAGTGTAAAACATTTCTATTATTCTCCATGGCATTTCTTTCCTGGAAGATGGTGCCAATTCACTGTGCCATGAAGATTGGTTTTTTGGGTTATTTTTGTTTTTGTTGGCTACCATCTACAGTGTATACAGTCTATAGACTGCTGGAGAGACAGTGTGGCTGAGTCAGGAAGCTCTGTTCGTGCTGATGTGGGAACATGATCGTTTTCTTCCTCCCCTCAGCACCACCAGCTCTACAGCCAGCAGTTGTGACACTGAGTTCACCAAGGAAGATGAGCAGAGGCTGAAGGACTATATCCAGCAGCTGAAGAACGACCGGGCAGCTGTGAAGCTGACCATGCTGGAGCTGGAGAGCATCCACATTGACCCGCTCAGCTACGATGTCAAGCCCCGCGGGGACAGCCAACGGCTGGACCTGGAGAACGCCGTGCTGATGCAGGAGCTCATGGCCATGAAGGTACCTGTGGGGCTGCTTTGAGCTCTGTCCGCATTTGCACCAAGTTCAGGAGGAAATATGAAAAGGTCCCTGGAGGAGCATCAGAGCCCATTAATAGACAAGGACAATTTCAATGTCAGAGTCACAGGGTTTGGAGGTATTCCTGGAAGGGCCTGGGGTGATCTCAACCAACTTTGGGGCACCTCTGCTAGACCTTTGTTATCTGGCTCTTGGCCCCAAGATAGCAGTATCCATTTTGTTTTCTACGGGCAACCCTAATTTGGATTCTCTGGCAGACTTTTAGGGGTTATCTTTGAGCCGCCACCTGTGAAGGGTGATGGTCGGTTGCATTTGGGCCCCTGAAGTAGAGAAGACCAGAGATGACATTTGTGTGGGTGCACCCCACCTGATGGCTCAGCTGCGGGCCACCAAAGTGCCATCAGGATGGTTGACTGCATGGGTCCGTGCCATAGGAAAGGAAATCGGATGGGCCCTCTCCCGGCCCAGCCAAGTCAGCTCTGCTCCTCTGTGGCCTCTTTGGCCGATGATGCTCAGCCCCTGCACACCAGCCAGGTGGCTTCCAACAACAAGGCGTGCCCACGCAGGGAGAGTAAGGGCTTCTAATTGTTAGGAAGGTTTTCCTATAATGAGCAGAGATCCTCTTGCCTGCCATTTTACCTGTGCGTCTCAATTCAGGTCCACAGAGTGACACAGCACCCGATTTATCGCATGTCAGTCCTTCTGGTGGGCAGAAACCACTATTGCGTCTCCTCCACATCCTGTGTCATCCCCAGCCAATAGCTACCAATAGCTCAAGGGCCTGGTCACATCCCTCTTCTCACCTCTTCTGTACGCACAGGAGGAGATGGCTGAACTGAAGGCCCAGCTCTACCTACTGGAGAAGGAGAAGAAGGCCCTGGAGCTGAAGCTGAGCACGCGGGAGGCGCAGGAGCAGGCCTACTTGGTTCACATCGAGCATCTGAAGTCAGAGGTGGAGGAGCAGAAGGAGCAGCGTGTGCGGTCCCTCAGCTCCACCAGCAGCAGCAGCAGAGACAAGCCCGGCAAGGTAGGGGCACAGCCCCGAGCAGCTCACTGCCTGCCACACCACCCCACATCTCCTGCCCTTCTACCCCATTTTCCTTAAGTGCATAAAAACCACGAGCCAGTCTCAAGATCTGAAAGAAGGTGACATTTTGAGTGGAAATCCACATTTAGAAGAATTCTCCCTTTACACCATAGCAGAATATTATCACACATGACCGTTTCGGCAGGAGAGGGAGCTGCCCTAAAGTCTGATAATTTCATCTGATCTGTCCTGTGTCTCACAGGACGTCATAGATTGATCCCTTCTGCAGAAACCTCTCAGAATTCCAAGGAAGGAGTAGTTATTCCCATTTACATGAGATATAATAAAAGTGCAGCTAATACTGGGAGAATTGAGACAACCCAAATCTAGCGAACAAGCCCCTGCTTTCGTCTGCGTTGCCCCCGACACAGCTGGTGAAGCAGGAAGCAAGACAGGGTGGTGGAGTGGGAAGGCCCAGCCTGGGGACAGATGACATCACAGAGAGGGGCCATCTTGTATCACCCATTAACACACCGCCTTTTCTAGAATTCAGTTCAAGCCATCACACTGTATCTCAGAATTACTCTAAATATTGTACTGGAGGGGGAAAATAGCTCTAAATCCTGAAGAGTCTTATGCTTCATTCCAGGGTGCTGAAATCTTGTGTATCCTGTTTTCTGTTCCCCATAAATACCGCCGCTGACCATGGTTTGTGTCAGGCCCAGAAAGTGGGGGCACGTGCCGCCTTGCTGGTCTTATGAGTGGCTTCTCGCAGGCCTGAGAAGGAGCGCAGCTCTAGGAGAACTGTGTATCTGGGAAGGAGGCAGTTTGCTGGGGCCATGTGATAGTTTTTCTAAATAGCTAAGAATTTTTAAATATCCTTTACAGCTACACTTTGCCCACTTCACACCTGTAAGGAGCTCAGGGAGTGATTCTGAGATATGGTGTGATGAACTGAACTGAATTCTAGAAAAGAGCTGTATGTTCATGGGTGATGCCCCTGAGGGCCCCTGTGAGGTCATCTGTCCCCCAGGCTGGGCCTTCCCACTCCACCACCTCGTCTTGCTTCCTGCTTCACCAGGAAGCGTGTCCACCGAGGCCAGACCCACCAGGACCCTGCCCTGGTGCTTCCCAATCATGTGTTCATTTGTTGGATGTGGCTGGATCCTGGCAAGCTGCTGGGGCAGGTCCAGGGGTGCGTTCCGTGGAGACAGTGATGAGCCACAGATGACAGTGAGGCAGACCTACATCCGAATGGCAGGATCTACTCTGAGCATGTTAGGAGGCCACAAGCCAAGCACGAAATCCGATTGTGGGATCCACAGCAGGATTCCTAGACTGAGACCTGCTGGGGACCTGGAGTGAGCAGAGACAGAGGGCCAGGGCTGAATAGGGAGCCAGAGGAATAGATCCATCCCTTTGGGGCAGTGATGAGTCACTGAAGGGTTTGCCGCGAGAGCCACTGGGACACAGTCTGGGCTTTGGAAAGGTGCCTGTGTATGTGTACCATGAGCCATGTGCTCCAGCTGTGGGGGCAGCAGCCCACCAAATGCTGTTTCAGATACTATCTGGGGTTGGAGGAGATGGGATTTTCCGTTCCATGCAGATATCTTAAGATTTTTGTATGGCCTTTTGAGTTTATTAGTGGTCATTTGGGGACAGAGTCTGAGAGACAGAGCTCCAGTGTTCGTGGGTGCAAGCCCTAGGGGTGTGGTGGAAATGAACGTGCCAGCCTCTTGCCAGAAGGTCCGTGAACTACTAGTTCTCAGAATTTATTTAGGCTGGGGGAAGCAACATGTTTCATGGAATAACGTCAAAATACAGAAATCTCTGATGGGAGAGGTAATTTGGTCAGATGATTTAAAAAAATACTTTACACCAGTGTAAGAGGCTTTATAAGTGACTTTGTGTTGTTCAGGTAGTGAAATTAGAACACACAGATTTCTTTGTCTTTTGAATATTAGGTCCATTTAATATTTCAGTGAAATCTCTATTCTGGGATATTTATTTGAAATTACTTACTGGTAGATGAGGCAAATGGTAAAATTCAGTGAAATCTCTATTCTTGGATATTTACTTGAAATTATTTATCGGTAGACGAGGCAAATGGTAAAAAGCCAGTCAGTCAATATTTTAGGGTTCTTCAGGACATACAAACAGCCACAACTACTCAACTTTGCTGTTACAGAGTTGGAGTTTGAAAGCAGACTATAATATAAATGGGTGTGGCTGTATTTAACAATTATTAATGGACAATGGAATTTGAATGAATTGCTATACATCACAAAGATGTAGTTCCAATTCTTTCAATATATCTTATGATTTAAAAAAATAGAAAAGCAATTCCTAGCCCATGAACCCTAACAGAACAGCTGGCAGCAAAGGTTTAGTTGTGCAACATCCACTCTTGCTCCCCGGGATAGGGCCATCCCTGTTTAAAAACTTCTCTGCAGCAATAAATTTTATCCAGGCTGCATCAGATTTTTGTAGCTATTACCTCTATACAATAGATATTACCAAACGTGTTCAGTGAGAGGCAGGTGAGACAACAGTCTTTGTCCTTAAGTCTTATGAAGTGTTAACATCACATGGAAGCTGGCATACAGGGAATGAGCTGCAGGCAGCAGGCATGGTAAAGGAAAGGGGTTCAGATGTGATGGCTGCAGAGGAACCCCCAGGTATGATGGAAGGCAGCTATGCTCACCACTATACCACCAACGCCCCAGGTATGATGGAAGTTCTGTGTCAGAGGGGGTGAGAGAGCCTGTGCCCTCCCTCATCTGGACCCTAGCTCTGATTCATGTTGCCTTGAATCCTTCACATCAAATCCTCATGACTTTCTGATTACTTTCACTCTCCTGTGACAGGTCATAAGCCTTTTATTCTCTGGACGGGCGTGTGGTAGATTCTTGGTACTTCCCTGTTAAGCAAATTATCAGAGAGCCCACGCCAGCCACTTTGCTAATACAGCGCAAGTCTGTGCTCTGTCCAGGTGCAGAGAGGGTGGAGAGCTCTGCTGGGCGCATCACTGGCTTCTGAAGAGTGAGTCTTCATTGGATTCAGGCTTTAAGAGTTCTGGCTCTTAGGATTCCTCATCTGTAAACAAGAGGATGTTTAGATGTTGTTGAAGTTCCTATCTAATGCTAAGACCTTGATGGGGATGTACCTGTCTTTCCCTTTCTTGGGTGCTCTAGATGTCCACCAAACCCAGTTGTAGGATGAATGAAAGGTTATCAGGTTTTTCCACCCTCCCGCCATTAGTGTCAATGATGGACACCTGTGGTCCTGCACGCATGCCCGATGGCGCACCTTAAGTAGGGAGTGGGCATGCGCAGGTGGGCACACCTGGGCTGAGGCACGGGCGTATAAAGACAGCATCACGAGGACGCCAGCAGAAGGGAGAGAGCAGAGGAGAAGTAAGCATAAGCGTCAGAGGCCAGGGAGCCCAGAGAGAGTGGCGTTTCCCCAGGGGCTGCCAGCCTCCGGCCCCCCTGCCCCCAGCCTGCCTGTGCGTGGTCGCCTCTGACGCAGAAGATTAGTAAAAGCCTGAAAAGGCCACCGAAGACTCCAGGACTCCTCCTTGACCCGTCTGCTCTGATCATGGAGAACCTGGCCCCATGGCCTCCTGCCCCCACACCAGCAAACTCCCTAAAGCTAGAGAAGCTTTTCCTGTCCCAAGGAAAAGTGGGACAGGGGCAAGGACACTCAGTGTGTTTGGGAATAACGGGCGGTTTTGCTGAGTGAGGAGGAGCGCCAGTCTGAAGCAGCCGACCTGAGTCCGACCCCGGGCCCCACGTGTCCTCGCAGGTGACTTTGCACATGTCCTGTCTCTGTGCCTCTCTTCGGTAAAACAGAGAGGAGCAGCGACCCCATAATGACACCATTAAATCTGTGACTAGATGTGGTGCTGAGACCCACACCGGGCTCCTGGGCGCTCAGCGCTCTGCGGCCACTGCCCATCCCGGGGGCTGGGAGTGGGGGGCTGCAGGCCCGGGGCCGCAGCGCTGGTTGCTGGTCCTTTCCCCGGTCACCTCCGCGTTGTCGCCCAGTGTGCTCAGACGAGGCTCCGGGCTAAGAAGTGTGTGCTTGCTGTTCTTAGGAGTGTGCTGACGCTGCCTCCCCAGCGTTGTCACTGGCTGAACTGAGGACAACATGCAACGACAGTGAGCTGGCTGTGGAGTTCGCCAATGCCGTCCGTCGGTAAGTGCCCTGACTGGTGTTTATTCCAGGAATGATGGCTTCATTCTGTGTTCTCTTGGCTGCGCACATTCACTCTTCATGGATCATTGTTACCCTAATATAAAATAGGTTTCCCTGACTGGGTCCTCACCTGCAGGCTCAGAAGACTTTTATAATAGTAAGTTTCAACTTAAGGTACATGTGACAAAAGTTATTAAAGGGTTTTATTTTACAAAAGAAGGGGAATAAAGTAGAAATAACACTAAGGGAAGAGAGGGATACAAATCCGTAAATATCCTACCAGATCTTCCAAGCTGGATGCAATGGTGCATTGAGAGCTGGCTCTGAGTCAAGTGAGATGGCGCCAAAGGAAGAGGGCCCAAGGCTCAGCTCTCTGCTTTTATAGCCAGCCTGGCTGCTTAACTTTACCTTCAGGTTCCAGTGATTCACTTTTTGATGATTATATTATCGGATTTGTGGTTCTGGAACACTGGTGGTCTGGAGTGGGGGTTGGAGTCCATAAACTTATCTGTGTAATTTATTCAGGACTACTTTTCCCCCTAACAATTACACAAGGAGAAGAGAGGGAGACAAATCCATAAATATCCTACAAGCTCTTCCAAGCTGGAACTCAAGGGTGCCTTGAGAGCTGGCTGCAAGTCAAGGGAGATGGCTCTCAACGAAGAGATAGCCCAAGGTTCACCTCTGTGGTTTTATAGCCAGCCTGGCTGCTTAACTCCACCCTCAGGTCCCAGTGATCTACTCTTCAATAATCATCTTATCAGATTTATGGTTCTGGAACACTGGTGGTCTGGATTGGGGTTGGAGTCCATAAACTTATTTGTGCAATTCATTCAGGACTACCTTTCCCCCTAATAATTCCAGTCCTGTCTGGGCAGGAGGAAGGGCTGATGTTTGCTGGTTTTTTTTTTTTTTTAAAGATTGTATTTATTTATGCATACAAGAGCTGGGGTACAGGCCAGAGTCATGGGGGGTGAGAGAATTCATCAGAGACAGAGTGGGGAGCAGAACAGGTGGATCTACTGAGATACACTGCTGAGGGGAGCAGCAGGGGAGAGAGGAAAGGTCTGCTGCACCATGTGCGTCCCCTCCCTGGCCGGGATCGAACTCGCATTGCAGAGGCTGTGGAAACCCCACCGTGTGATGCTCAATCCCTTGCACCATCAGGGAGGCCCCAGTGTTTGCTTCTTTAGCCTGGGCCTTGGGGGACAGACTGGAGAAGGCTGCTGGTTGGTGCTCAGGCTTCAGGGGGAACAACAGGGGTAGTATAGAAGCAGACAGCTCTCCTGTCAATAGAAATAGCTTTCCTGTTATGTCATGTTGTGTTGCCAAAGAACCTTCAGGACAGTGATCGGTGGTAGTGTTCAACACTGGCCTCTTTCCCTGTTCCCAGCATCAGAGGGGGGTGCTTTCCCATTCAGAACGCCTGTGTTCAGTTCTGGACATTTCTTGTCAGTTCAGTTTCTTCACCTCCTTTGTTTCTTTCCTTCTGCAAGGAGACACATCCATATGTGTCTTCTAAAACTTTTTTCATCTTTAACCATCCTTATGCACTCTGTTCTAGCTCAAAGAAAAGGTCATGCAAATCACAAATAATTTAAAACTTTCTATTAACCAAAATAATCAGGTAAGAAGCGGGTTAAATCCTCTTTATTTATCTGACTTATTTTACTTAACTCAGTGTATCCATGTTAATGAGATCATTTATCTTCTTTTACTAATTTTCACGATTGGATATATATTTCTCATTTAAAGCACATCTCAAATTGAAACCAACAAAATTATGCTCTAAACCATATATGGCTGGACTGCCTTACTGGGCAATTGTAGACTCTTTAGCTCATTAGTTGATTCTTTAACTATAGCTGATGTCGCTTTTGGAGTCAGTGGGTTTGGAGTGTGGGGTTCTTGGGTTCACTCGGAAAGATTTCACTAGAGCCCCCTGTTCAGCAGCACACAGCGAGTTCCCAGGCGAATTTCTCCATGAAGCAGAGACGTTAGTTATTTTAAAGAGCAGGATTACTAGGGAAAGAGGCAGAAGAGTAAAGGACACTTGCAAAGACACAAACGGGCAGGAAGAGCTGCCCCGAAGGGACAGGTTTGCTGAGAGAGGCCTGTGTGGTTGCAGGCAGGTGGCCTTGAGGAGAGCTGCCTCCACTGAGGGAGGTCCGTGAAGAGAAGCCCCAGCGTGGTGCTGGTCAGAGGCAGGCAGGAGGCTGCTGCCCTGCAGAGAAGAGAGCTAGTGGAGAGAAGCACCTGCATAGTCACAGGTGGTCAGAAAGATGGCTGCCCTGTTGTGGGGCAACATTAAGTTTTATCATCTTTTGGTAGGGAGTGGCTCATCTCTGGGTGGATGGTTTATTCCTTCACCTTCATGACTGTGCTCTTGACACTCCCTTTAGCAGTCTGATCCCTTTCTGGGTGTTGCACTTCTTGATCTGGGCATTGACCCCTAAGGGTCTTGGTTAATGTTTTATGCTAATCCCTTCTACCCCCACCTCCTGTGTGTTACATGTTCTTGACCTTGCGATGTCTCCTCTATTCTTTATCCTCCATCATAGCCATTGTGGTGTTTGACTTGCATGTTGAGTTCATTTTGGTGATGAAATCTGGCATCTCTTCGTAATGATATGATATCTTCTTGCATCTCTCTGAGGGTATTTACTGTGTGTTTTCTAAAATTTTCTCAGCTGTATTAACTGTTTCCTCACATAAATTCTCTTTCAAGTTTCACTCCATGGCCCACTCTTGGTCTCAGCTCACAAGCTCACCTTCTAGGCATCCTCCTGGCTGACCACCATGATTTCGGTTGAGTGTCCGACCTGAATATCTGGCCCCTGTTCGGATGTGCAGTCCCTCTGGTGGGCCATCTCTGAAGCCCTGTTTCTTTCTATAGCAGCTCTCAGAGGATTGAGAGCTGTGGTTTCCTTTTTCAGGAAGGATAAAAATCTGCCCCTTCTCTTTTTATCTCTCTGCTCATGGTGTCTGGCATGCCAAGGGTACGCGATGCTTTCTAACACGCATGGGGGTTTTTCAAAATTACATTTCCCGTAGTTTCTGGAGACTGGGGTAGAGTGAAAGGTTACATATGTGCTCAGTCAACTGTCTCCAGCTGGTGGGGTTGTTTATATTATGATGTGGCCTCCAAGCTGAAGGCGATTGCCTGTGGGGAGCTATCCCACCCTCCTGACTCACCTCACTTTTATCTTTCTTTTGTTTTTACACTGCCAGTGCCCCTGGCCATGTGGTTAAATTGTAATTGCTTTGCTTGCGGTGGGGAGGGAATGGCAGTGTAGGAAAGTACCCTCAACAAACCTGAGCCACGTGACTGTGCCAGCACCGGGTTGCCAGCCTACTCCCTGCTTCCAATTTGAATGTGGTAGCTGTAAGCCTAGCTCCTCCACTTTTCAAATTTCCCAAACCTCAGAGTCTTCACAGGCAAAAATAGGATGCAGGTTCTGCTGACTAGACATGAAGAGATTTTGTTTGTTATTTTGGTCACAACAGATTTTCAATAACCAGCCTCAAACTGGTTAGCATGGGCTTCTAATCAAGACCCAGATAAAGAGCCAAGGAAGCTCCCATAAGGCTACAGGAAAAAGAAAAACAATGGAATTATGCTGTAAATCCAGCTTAGCAACTAGAATAATGATTTCATAAGGATATATAATATAGACACCTGAGGCCTGAAATTTGGAGATCTCTTTATTTTAAAATAGCAAATGGAAACCAACACTCTCTTTGACGGTATTCAATCATTGCTGGGCTAATAGGTGAAGGCAGTTGGGGGAATTTTACCAGCATCTTCTGAAATACTCCCTCCTTGGAAAGGGATGGTTCCAGACAACAAAGCCGTGGGCCCCGGCATCCAGACTGAGAAGAGCAGGTACAGACTTGGAACAGGGAGCAAGCAAGAGAGGAAAACCCGCCGCCTCCAGGAGGTGTGTCCTGGCACGCACTTCACTCCCTGGCTCTAGATCAGGCCGTCCCAGCCTCACCCCCACCCAGCCTGGTGTCAGCCGCAGAGAACTCAGGCTTCCAAGCCCTCAGCATGCCTTCCCTGCCTGCGCCTGTTTGGAACAAAACCAGGACTCCATGCAATTACACACTTAAGAGAACCCCATCTGGTCTGACTCCATTCCCATGAAAACGCACTGCGGTTAGTTGGCTCTGGTTCTGCCGCAAACCTCATGTGCGTGACCAGGTTTTCCGTCTTGCACAGGACGAGCGTTTTGTCGGGGCCCCTTGTTTTTGCAGATGCCTACACAGCCGGTGTGCTGCAAAACTCCCATCTCAGATGTCTTTCTTGCTCTGGGACCAGGTGAAATTTAAATGCCTAAATGTCTACCGGAGACATGAACTATAAAAGCACAGTTAAGGGAAAGGGGATTTGCAGAAGTGACTCTTCTTTCACAAGCCCTTAGAGAGGATTTTTGTTGTCGGCTATCCCAAGCTGAAATTGTTTCTTCCTGTCTTTTGAAATTTGCCTCTTCAGAATGTCTGTGTATATAGATAATATTCTTTTAGTGACCCAGGGTGACAACTCTGAACTTTCTCCTGCTTCTTGTCAGCAGCTTATGTTGTTTTTCACCCCCTAAAGTCCCACCCATTCCTTTCCATCTGAACCACCTTCTCAGTCTAGTCCTCACTCCTCTGAACTCTTGGAGCAGGCCCCATAGATCATTCTGCCATCAGTCTAACCTCATGATCCACCACCAGAGTCACTTAAAACTAACTTCTGAAGAGATTCTCTGCAGAAATATCTTCAGTGGCATGGCATTTAAGATTATCTGTAGGTCTCTTAAGTTCTTAGCCCCTCCCCGTTCAAAAGTTTCCTCTATCAATCTGTAGTCCAGCCACTGAACAATTCCTCTTCTGAGCTTGCCCTTCCCTTTATCCCCTTCTCTCGCAACCTGTGTCCACCCTCCTCCAGTAGACCGCTCACTTTCTTAGTGTCCCTCAGTCACCTCAACTGTGAAACTTCCTGCTCTCCTCATAGTTCCCAATGCCACTGACCACTCATTCCCGAATAGCACTTGTTAGGAGTGCCTTAGAACAGTCCACAGCCAGCCTTCTCAGAGTTCAAATTCAGGTTTGAGCTCCAAAACTATCTGCCCAACTCTAGAAGTATTCCAACTTACAGAAAACACCTGGCTAGAAGAGGAAATAAGGTGCCATCAGCTGATCCAGATTTTAACAACTATGGATTAATACTGATTTTGAGCCCTACAGCTAGAATGAAGAGGGAACTGAGTAGGGCCCCTTCATATTTGGAGCTCTTACAGGGCAACACTAATATAAAATGTGTTTCCCTCACTGGGTCCTCACCCGCATGTTCAGAAGACTTTTATAATAAGTCCCAACTTCAGGTACACGACAAAAGTTATTAAAGGGTTTTATTTTACAAGAAATGGGGAATAAAATAGTAATAATACCAAAGGAAAGAGAGGGATACAAATCCTCAAATATCCTACCAGATCTTTTTTTTATATAAGATTTTTTTAAATTTACATATATTTCACATCAATTGTAATCCCATGTATTCCCCATCACCATATCACCAGTGCACCATCACCTCAGTCCCACGTGCTCCCATCTGCCCTCCACCCTTTCCCTCTTCCTCCCCACCAAGTGTCCCCAGTTTGTCCTTGTCTTTTCATGTTTGGTTTTTGTTTCTTTCTTGTTGTTATTATTATTGTTCTTATTCCTTTCCTTGATCCTTATTTGGTTCCCTTATATTCCTCCTAGGGGAGGAACCATCTGGATATTTTTCTTTTGCCTTCTGACTTACTTCGCTGAGCATAATCCCTTCCAGCTCCATCCATGTTCCTATGAATGCATCTAGTTTTTCTTTTTTGATTGCTGAATAGTATTCCATCGTGTATATGTACCACAGCTTCCCGATCCACTCATCTGTTTTGGGGCATTTAAGTTGTTTCCCGGTCTTACCTATTGTAAAGAGTGCTGCTATAAACATCGGGGTGCAGGTATTCTTTTTTTTTTTTAAAGATTTATTTATTTATGCATACAAGAGCTGGGGTACAGGCCAGAGGTGTGGGGGGGTGAGAGGACTCACCACAGAGAGTGGGGAACAGAACAGGCAGATCAACTGAAGTACACTGCTGAGGGGAGCAGCAGGCACAGCAGGAGAGGTCTGCTGGGCAATGTGGGTCCCCTCCCTGGCCGGCAGCAGGGATCGAACTTGTGCTGCAGTGGCTGCTGTTTGCTTCATAGTGCATTGCTTAACCCACTGCGCCACCAGG
>JAGFMF010011381.1:14226956-14316947 GCA_019455555.1 Galemys pyrenaicus
TCCCAGTGATCCACTCTTCGATAATCATATTATCGGATTTGTGGTTCTGGAACACTGGTGGTCTGGAGTGGGGGTTGGAGTCCACACACCCATCTGTGTGATCCATTCAGGACTACCTTTCCCCCTAACAGAGCCTCCACTAAGCAAAAAAGCAACAGAATATTCACTATCTTATTAGTAGGACTATTGTTTTAAAAGGAAGTTTCGTTAAACTTGTTGATTTTTTTATGTGGTTGACTTGTCATAGCGATCAGGCAATGGAGGATGTATTTAGCATTCCATAGATGTGCATGGATCTGGTGGGCATAATGAAATACTAGGTGTGCCTCTGACTACAATTGGCACAGAAGTAAGTCGCTAATCTCCCAGTACCTGGAAGATCACAGGCCAAGACTGGTGCCCACCCAAGGGGTTGGCATGATATTACTTGGGTAACTGGATTACTTTAGATTTCCACTGTTTCCTTCATGTCCCAAAAGCTCAAAAAGGAAGCTTTACCTGGAGCTCATGCAGACAGGGATGGCATGGACTCATGCAAGGACTGCACCAGAGTCCTGCCCTGCAGACAGAGGTAGGCCCGCCTGGGAACATGATACATGCATTTTCTTGGCAAGAAGATGTTCATAGGAAAGTCTAGACTGTACCGTCATGTTGCTGCTGAAAAATACAACCACAATCAAACCTAACATCTGCAGAACATCCTTATCTGAGGACACCTCACCCTTAGTTCCAGTCTGTCTCTTCAGCAGAGACAGCACACACCTGTCCCTTGGGGCCCACAGCACACACCTGCTGGCGACGAAGAGTACAGCCCTGCAGATGCCTGGGTGAGTCCACTCTCAGGCACGCTGCTAGTCTCGCCACTGCATCTCAGGTTCCTCATCTATACAGTTGGGAAAATAATAGTACTGGCCTAGAAGGACTGTTGAGAATTAATTTTATCCTGTAAATTACTTAGCTGTATCAGTTATCCACTCTGGATTTTCTTTTTTTTTTTTTTAAAGATTTATTTATTTATGCATACAAGCACTGGGGTACAGGCCAGAGGTGGAGGGCGGGGGCGGTGAGAGGATTCAACACAGAGAGCGGAGAGCAGAACAGGCAGATCCACTGAAACACACTGCTGAGGGGAGCAGCGAGCACAGCAGGAAGGTCTGCTGCACCATGTGGGTCCCCCCGCTGGCCGGCAGCAGGGGTCAAACTCATGCTGCAGTGGCTGCGGTTTACTTCATAGTGCGCTGCTTAACCCACTGCGCCACCAGGGAGGCCCTCACTCTGGATTTTCTAAAAGAGAACAGTTACAGATGGCAATGATTACCGTGAAGGAAATGAATAGGATGATGTGGTATAGTTCTGTGGAATTTGTTGGTATTTTCTCCCAGAAAATTAAATATAGATTGCAATGACTACTATGGAGAAAACTACCAGGTTCTGTGTTATACTCTGAGATAGTCAAGGTGGGCTTCTCTGAGGAGGTGACAAGCTGAGCTCAGGATAAAGTGTATCTCCAGTAGAAAGAACCAACTGCATAGGGCTCTACTTTATGTCTGCTGAGAACTAACAGGATCCACATCCAGGGAAGTGGCTGTATTAGTAGAATTCAGGTCAAGCAGACCCTTATAGGTCAAAGTAAGACCACAGACTGTCTCCAGTGCAGGTAGAAGGCACTGAAGGGCAGTGATGTGGTCTGCTTTGGCATATTAAAAAATGACTGCTCTATAAAAACAGATTAGATAGGTGCAGAATGAAGCAGAGAACCTAGTAGGAAACTCAGGTTGTGCAGTAAGATGACAGCCACACGAAGCGTATGGTGGCAGAAAGGGCAAGATGAGAGTTGGCAAATCGGTTTGTGTTGAATAGCTCTGAAAGACTAGGGACAGGGAACAGGTAAGGATGACTGGTGGGAGCTATCTGCTCACAGGGATGGAGAAAGGATTGGGGAGGTCATGTTCAAAATCCTGCTTTGAACATGTTCAGTTGAAGATGCCTGTTAAGTTCATAGTCAGACAAGTCCAGAATCTGAGGCAAGACCTGGAGGTAAAGATTTGGAAGTTTTTAGCATGTAAGTCATCTTTAGAAAAATAAATGAAGGACTCAATTTAGAAAGGGTAGGATATTAAAAAGGTACTCATGTCCCACATTCTAAATAACTCCCAGTCTTTAGAGGAGCATTAAATCAATGACAAAGTCAGAGGGATGGATCATGAAATGGTTGAATCCAGGCACTCAGGAGTGAAGAGCTATGCCCACAGGCAAGGACAGAGGGACCTTTGGATGTGGCAGTGCTGAGGTCACTGATCTCAGTGAGCAGTTTCAGAGAGACAGAACGCAGCTGGGGTTAAGAAATAAAGTGAAAAGTGAGACCAAGAGGAACCGCATGTGCAGACAATACTCTCAAAGACTAACTTGTAGGATGAGCAATCACTAAGGAATCCTAGCCTGTGACTAATGTGGCAACTGCCTGTAGACGAGTCTGATTGCAGCTCCTCCAAAAAGTTTTCTGACTGCAGAGTCAATCACCACCTCATCAAGACCAGCTTTCAATCTGCGGACTCTCCCCTCCCCTGCCCACATTTGGACTTTGTGATTACTGTGCCTCCCCTGATTGAGAACCCTCCTTCCAGACCACTGGCAAGCTGGCAGCATCACACAGAGAACCTCGCCACATTTCTGCGGCCTCCCCTACTTGCTGGCAGCTACCCTGGTTTTACCAATGCTGGCATGCTCCTGCATGAGACAGTCTCTTAAGTCCCCTGTGTAGATGCCACTGCTTAAATTAGTTTCAAAGAAAAAAAAAAAAAAAAACAAAACCACTCCTTGTGATTAGAGTAAGGTTCACAGGACACTTTTGTGGCCAGGAACAACTTTCATATCTGGTGGAGTGGCAAGACCTGAAATGGACATCTTATATGTGCTAGTGACTTGGGTTTTCCTAGTAATGGCATAACCCAGCACGGTCGTTTTCATTTGACAGGTAGGCATGTGTTTTGAGTGCTCATACAGCTGGGTATAAGAAATGAAGGAATTATGTGGTTCTGGAAAAGATTTGTGAAAGATTCCAGAAAAGATTTATGAAAGCATTATTAGTAAGCAGGCAAATGGAATGGATAATGTTTAATTTTTACTTTCTCATCTGTGTGAACCATAGAAAGTGCTCATGTAGCCTTATCTGAACAAACCATATACATTCTTCCTTGACTGAAGCCCAAACAAATTTGAATTACAAACTAGAAGGAACAGAATATGACAGTGTAGGTTCCAAAGTAACAAGTTGTAGGGCCAGCAAGCACAGGGCAGTTTCACTATCAACTCAGGCAGATGAAGTCCCACAGCCCTCAGTGGAACCAGGTACATGGACACACCAGTCAGGGAGGCTGGCAGGCAAGGGTTGGGCAGGGGTGCTGCTTCCCAGTCTCCTTGAATCTTTACTGTCTTTCGCTGGCATTCTCATTATTTTGCCTCTTCTGTAGTCACATTGCCTATCCTCCTGCTGCCACTGCTTTTAGCCCCACCTCTAGGCTCAGGTGCATACACCCATGCTCTGGGTGTCCACATGAGTGCACACTACTCACATCCCCAGGTGCCTTATGCATTAGCATAAGGTCGCAGGTGATAGCCAAAGGCTAGTGGCATAAAAGTCTGATTAATTCATTAGCCCTACACATGGATTAGTGGACTTAAATTCCAAATCTTTTTCCAAATCCTCCTTGGAGGTTCTGAGGAAGGCTGTAGATTTCAGGAAAATATGCCTTATGGGCCAAAAAATTGGCTTGAAATTGTGCATGTAAATTCAAGACCACACAAGTCTTATGTAGACGTGGGTGAAGAACACTTTTACTTTATTGAAGTTTCTCAAATTTGCCTGATAAAAATCGCCTGGTTCTCAATCCCAATCCTAAATCCAAACCTGAATCAAAATCCAGGGAAAACACATCGTACTATTACTCTAAAAATGTGCCATCTGCTAGAAACACAAGAGACACAAATCCAAGCCACATGTAACTTTCTAGCAGTCACATCAAATAGATGTGCCAAGAGGTGAAAGTCTTCCCACCCTTCAGGCGTAACTAGTATATCCCAATTCTCACAACATATAAAAATGTAAAAAAAAAACAAAAAAAACCCACTGGATTTTACATTTTCTTTCCCATTTTGTCTTGAAATTTGTGTCAATTATACACTAGACCAGTGTGTGTGTGTGTGTGGGGGGGGGGGGTCAGTCCCAGGCTGGGTAGGTTCACTGTTGATTTGGACAAATGGAAAAGGAGTCTTGGAGCCTTCTGCAGATCTGACAGGCCTTTCATGCTGCAGCAGGGGACCTGGTACACGGGCAGACCAGCAGGCAGGGAGGCAGGCAGCAGCCCAGTTTCCCAGCCTCCCAGCCCTGCCCCACCACGCTCCCCCTTCCCACTCAGTTCTCAGCCCAGCTGTCTGTACTTACATACGCACACACCTCTACTCACTGGTTTCTGGGCCCCAGTGCCCGTAATCATAGGTGCCCTGTGCGCTTGCTCCCAAGTGCCTTTTGCAAAAACACTTGATCATATATGGAGGATGGGGGTGGGGGCAAAAAGCCTGATTTAACCCATTTTCCTTACAACCAACATTTCATGTGCTCAGTGGCTATCTATGGCCAGTTACTTCACAATATTTAGTGTGTGCCGGTCCAAGTGAGCAAGGCCTGATTGGCTGTGCCTGTGTGCTCATGAGGTATATGACATGTTCACTGCAGGCATCTGCTTTACTCAGAAACAGGTAGTCACCTACATTTTAGAGGCTTGGCCTTCTCTTTTGTAATAGCCTAGTTTTATTGTGTAGTTTGCTGAACAGTTCCATCCTACCTCCTTTCTTGAGACGCAGCTCCCAGCTGTAGCTGTCCCACAGCCCCAACTGCAATTTAGAAGGGTCTGTGAGAGCCTCTCCTGCATCCTGGATTGTCCAGAAAGTTCCCTCTGATTCCCAAGGGTCTGGGGTGGGAAGCCCTTTGTTTTGAGTCAGTGTTTTGAGGGCAAGGGGCAGGAATTCTATGAGGCAGACAGGTAAAGGAGTCCTAGAGCCCTCAGTGGCTTTTACAGGCCTTTCTTAATCTTTCTGCATCAGAGGCAATGAGGTACATGGCTGGTGGGGAGGCCTCCTGACCCCTGGCAAATCTTCCCTCTGGGCTCTCTGCTGCTGCCACTGCTGCCTTTGCTTCTCTTCCACTTACACTTTTTTCCTGCCTCTGTTCTGCTTTCTGCTACTGCTGCTTACACCTCTGCTTCTCTTCCTGTTCATGGCGCCCCCACGCTGCTGCCCCATATGGACCCAGTCTCAGCCCAGGTGCGCCCACCTACGCATGCCCACACCCTACTTGAGGTGCCACAATCAGACATGCATGCAGGACCGCAGGGGTGTACCATTGACACTAATGGCGGGAGGGTGGCAAAACCTGGTAATTTTTATTTACTTTTCTGTCTGTGGGCTGACTGGGTTGCTGATGTAATTGGGAGTGAGGAATGGTATTGCTCTAAACATGTTTTTATGTTAAGAGTTCATGGGAACCTTTTTTTTTTTTTAAAGATTTAAATCACTTATGCATACAAGAACTGGGGCACAGGCCAGAGGTGTGGGTGAGAGGATTTACCAGAGACAGAGTGGGGAACAGAACAGACAGACAGACTGAAATAAACTGCTGAGGGGAGCAACGGGCAAGGCAAGAGAGATCTGCTGCACCATATGGGTCCCCTCCCTGGCTGGGGATGCTTCACAGTAGTATTTAACCCCTTGCGCCACCAGGGAAGTCCCTCATGGTGACCTTTTAAATTCTTTACAACCTTCTCTTTGCACTATTAGCTTTACAACAAAAGAAAAAATCCAAACAAAAACCCTTCCGTTTTCTTTAGGCAGAGGGAAGGAAAAAAAAATCTATCTTGCTCTTCTAACTTGCCCTCAGATGTCAAGTCTGCCTAGAAGGCTGAGGGTGGGAAGGGAGCCATCTCCCAGACAGCATTCTCACAACTGCTAGAAAATGGTGCCAATGTTGACGCCAGAAGGTAATGCCACCAGAGCTGAGATTTTCTGATGGCTGCTGGGCCCAGAAGCAAGCTGTTCTCAACAAGTGGGAGACACTCACCGCGGTTCTGTAGTGTTCCCTGGCTCCTGTGGGAGAAGGGTTTACTGAGGAATGAGGGGTGTTCAACTTGAAGCTGATTAAGCTTCACTTAAACAACTCTCCCCCTCGACCCTTAACTTGAAGAAGCAGGTCTGGATTTTTGTGGTGTAAAGCCTTTATTCATTAATCAATGAACAGTGCCTGAACAGTAACTGAAGGCAAACAAGTGAAAGGTTAGATATGTGAAAAGTCAGGGAGGGAGCACCTGAGAGATCACCACTGCAGGCCCTCCCAAACGTCCTACTGGAAGAACAGCTGAGACTCCATCTCACATACTTTACAAAAATTATACAAACATTTCAAGCAGTGTAAAAGTAACAGACAATGAAAGCCTTCCATGAGCCCTCTTCTGTAAGTTAATCTTTGAGAGTTTGGTTTTTAGCTTTCCCCTGTTGTAATTGATCAGCTATACACATTTAGATTTGCATTTTTTTTTTAAATTGAGTTTTCCCACTAAGATTTTTGTTTTTAAGATTTCTTTATGCATACAAACACTGGGGTACAGGCCAGAGGTATGGGGAAGTGAGAGGATTCACCACAGAGAGCGGAGAGCAGAACAGGCAGATCACCGGAAATACACTGCTGAGGGCAGCAGCGGGCGAGGCAGGAGTGGTCTGCTGCGCCATGTGAGTCCCCTCCCTGGCCGGCAGCAGGGATCGAACTCGTGCTGCAGTGGCTGTGATTTGCTTCATAGTGCGTTGCTTAACCCACTGCGCCACCAGGCAGGCCCTGTAGTTTATTCTTGAAAAGATGAGTTCACAGAACTCATGCTTTTCACTTGACAAAGACCTCTAAAAGTTAGAGAACAGTTTCACTCCCTCTACCATTACCCACCTTACTTTTGTTTCACTACTAGGTGGGATCTTGCTTGCTGATTTGTTAAGGTCACCAGGACCAGAAGCTTCTGCTCTAGATTCCTCAGGTGGTGTAGATGCTTAGGATACTTGGGAGAAGCCATTGGGGTTCTGTGGTCAGACCCCACTCCTTTACTGAGCATCTGATGAGCATCTAATAAAGGAACTTCTCAATTGACTCAGTCTGCCTACCTGGAAGACCAGAAACAGCCTCCTGTCTTGTGACAAATACTGGGTCTCTGAAGTGCCCTCATTACAGGAAGCAGGCTCAACAGGCCTGTAAGATGCAGGGATGTGGTGGTGGTCTAGCAGTGCAAGTAGAGTCTACTAATTTCCTTTACCCAGTCTTGCCTTTTGACTTTGTAAGTTAAATCTTCCCCTCTGCCACCATAAAGAGTTATTCATGGCACAAGGGACTGAGTTGATGGTGCACCAGTGATATGGTGGTAGGAAATCCATGGGGACCACAATTGATGTCAAATATATAAAGAGAAAAAAAGAGTTATTCATGGCATGTCCATCTCTCCTTGATATAGTGAAAAGAAGTTGAAGATCAAAGTTCAAGAATTGGTCAGTGCCTTGGAAAGACTCACCAAGAGCAGTGAGATCCGACACCAGCAATCAGCAGAATTTGTTAATGACCTAAAGCGAGCCAACAGGTAAAATCTGTTTGAAGATGGTAGTTAGACTCATAGAGAAAATCCACTTAGAGGATTTTCATATTTCCTGGGAACCAACTCTAGAGAGTAGAGTCCTCACCTGCCCTCTTTAGGGTCTGGTCATTCCTAGGACATGATTTCCAAATGGATCAGTAGACAAAAAACTCAGTAAGATGAATCCTCAGGCCCAGGATCTGGGAAAGGCAGCACACCATGGTACTTTCAATACTTTATATAGTGATGGTTCTCAGAAGGCATAATACAAAAAGAACCTGTGCTTAAGCCAATGTTTTCCTAACAAAATTGGCCGGACAAAACAGACCCTCTATTTTACTTGAACATTCACTTACTATCCAGTGGAGCACTTCAGGAAGCACTGCTCTGGAAGAAGATCTCATACTTTTCAGATTGAGAATCCCTTTACACTCAACAAAAATTGAGGACTTTATACCAAAACACAGACATATCTTTTTAAAGTTTTTATTTGTTTACAAAATAAATTTACTACATGTAATACAAATGACATTTTTATTAAAAAATAACCTCTGAAAATAATTAGAAGAGTGGCATGTTTATAACAACTCTATAAATCACATCTGATTCAATAGACTTTTCACATCTGCTTCCACAGGCATATATTGTTTTGAAATATAGTTATAAAACCCAGCTTCACAGCTCTGTAGTTACAAAAAAGAGGACTTTAGGTTCTTACTTAAGAGGTTCAGTGACCTGTTTTTACAGTGGTGCTCACTGGATCTGGTTACCAGGGGACAGGGCAGGATGCTAGTTAGGATGAATCTTCATTCTCATTTCCCTCTATTCCACATAGTAACCTGGTGGCTGCCTATGAGAAAGCCAAGAAGAAACATCAAAACAAACTGAAGAAGTTGGAGTCTCAGATGATGGCCATGGTGGAGAGACATGAGACCCAAGTGAGGATGCTCAAGCAAAGAATAGCTCTGCTGGAGGAGGAGAACTCCAGGCCACACACCAATGAGACTTCACTTTAACTGGCACTTGCGCTGGAGTTCTGCCATGGAAGCTAAGTTACAACAGGTCACCAGGGAGGGGTCAGGGGATGGAGGACCTGTGGGGAGATTAAGGAGGGCATTTAGTGGGTAGGTCAGCCCTTAAGAGTGCCATGACTCAACCCCAGGGACAAGAGGTCCTGGCGATGCTGTGTGGATTGTACATAGAGCTCCTGCTACAGAGCTGTGGCCGGCTGTGCACCACACTCAGCAGACCCTGCTGCTTCCAGCTCTGCTCTGTGCCTTTCCCTCCTTTTCTGTTCTGGAAGTGGTACTTCAGTGGTGGCCCAGGCATTTGTTTTAAAGATTTTCTGTTCTTCTCTTTTTGGTAAACAATATCTCTGGCACCCTCAATTTCTCCTCTTTCCTTCTTCATGGGAAAACTCTTGACACACACAAGGGTGTGTGTATCCAGCATGGGAACTGCTCATTTTCTTCTTGCAAAAGACTTTGGTTTTCAAACACCAAGGCTAAGATACAGGCTATCGATAAGAGGGGTAGAGAGTTTATAGAAGAATGGGTTACTTTCCAGATATTGTACGTACAGTAGAGCACCCAGAGCTGTGTCTGAACAGGTCTGTAGGAGGAATAACAACTTTCACTGCTCTGGGACTGTCCCACCCCACTGGCCCTCTTTAGCAACTAGGTCTTAGCACTGAGAGAACCTGTTGGTGACATGTGTAGTGGAACTAAACTTCAAGAGCAGGAAGCACTTAACCCAGAACAATACACAACTGCTGTTCTGCAGGAATCAAAGCTCACTCACGTGAGGACACATATAGCTCTTTACCTGCCTCTTTCTCTAAGAGCAAGAGGCTACATGGTCAGGCGCTGAGTGGATCTGAATATTTTTCTGACCGTCCTTCCTATCAGATTGTTACTGAACCACCAATTCAAGAAGTGATTCTGAAATCAAAGGGCAGGGAGTGAGGGCATGGTTGAGGCTCCCTTTTACTCCCCAGACATGTTAGTTCACACATGGTGCCTAAACTGGTTACATTTTAATAAGAATGCTGAGAATATCAGCCAGGATCAATGTACCTGAATTCTTTCAAGGTCTCCCACCTTAAATTCATTATTCCTTTTTACTGTAAGCTTCTGTTTTACCCCTTCACTTTCTTACAAGTCTTCCGTGGTTACCTTACACTGATATATTTCAAAGATTCACTTGACATTTGTTCTATAGCACCTGCAGAGCTGTCCACAGTCATCTATGAGAAATACATTCAGTTTTATGACGAGGTCACTGCACTAGAGTTCTCTTTCAAAAAGCATGACCCATTATAGCCTCATTTAAAGACACACCCCACCACCTGGGAGGGCAGAGCAGTTCTGTCCCCCAAGTCCACCCACCTCTCTTCTCAGGCCAAAATGAGACAAGCCCATGCCCAGAAAAGGCTAGAAGGACCAGCTTCAATTACTGTCAAATTTCCCACTGGCTCTGTCTGTTTGAATCTTATTATCACCTAGTTCAAATTGGTACTTGTAAGTAATTTATGTTACTCTTTTTACTTTTTGGCTAGTCTCATTTTGTCACAAGAAAAATGTTTTGGCTGAGATGTGCAAAAAATGACTTGTGACAAAACTGTGGTTTCTCCCATTTTCCAGCTTGCTTGGTGTTTTCCCAAGCAAGCTGGGATATAAAGAGGAGAAACCAGTCACAACTCTCTCTTGTGACTAAACAGGCATCAAATTTTCACCAACACTGAGAAGCGGAGCTGACATAGGAATGAAAAATCTGATCTGCTGGCCTCTGACTACCATTCTTGCCCCACACTGAAAAGAGGAGCCCAAACCACCCTTTTAGGGTCATGTAGCTCCCAGACCTAGGTCTTGGCTCCTCCATGACAGGACCCAGTATTACTGATTCTACCTGGCCTCATTCTGAGTTTATACATCAACTTAATACTTTTAAATATGTGGTGATTGGGTGAAAACTTTCCCTGGCAAAATTGTTACTTTTATAAATGCGCAGAATAAAAAACATGAAATAGTTGATTTCCTTTTCTTGTATTTTTCAAATATTCCTTAAGACACATTAAGGTGACCCAATAGCCACTTGGTTATGCTAATTGTGGGACTAAAACTGTACTGATTAAATAACTAGTACCTGGGTACTTTTCCTCTTAACTCACCTGAAGTTTTCTTTTAAGAGCTGGTTTATAGTAACATCTCCATTTGGGATAAACAATGATCTTGAGTCTAACTTACAGGAAGTTAAAGCATATTTTCCAGTTTTCTTCTAGTTTCTTCAGTGGTTACCCCCTTGCAGGCAGTACCTCCTCTATTGACCTATATGCAGGGAGAAAGAACTCATTTGACAGTAACCTTGGCGTTTACTTCCCATTGCTGAACTGAGGCACAAACTCACAAGCAAGAGATTTCTGTCTGTAGCTGCAGTGCCATCAATACAAGCTCCAAATGGATCTGAGAGGCTTTTGCCAAAATCCATGTGCACAGCTACCAAGCAGTAAATTTCTTTTTTGGAGGGGACTTAACCCCAAAGGGTATTTAAATACCTTTATACCTTATAGATAAGAGATTGCCAATCAATTCAGGTTAATTACCATTTCACATTCAGTCTCATCTGCTATGTCATATCGGGGCTCTGAAGTTAACATTCATGTTGCTAAACAGTAACTGCTTAATTCTCCTTTTGGTGCAAGGACTTTACCACCTTCCTCTGAGCCTGCATCCACACTTTACAAGGACCTCAGAGAACTCTAAATTGGAGCCTTGAAGTTTCATTACTCAGAAAAGGCAGGCCAAATCACAGCATAGAGGCTGTTTCTTTGTCGCTGTCAGGATGAAGCTAGTAAAGATTTTACTACCCGAAATAAAACTTGAAACAATTTAAACCACCAAAGTGCCTGTTGCCTTCTACAGATGTTTTCTATGGCTCACAAGTTATTCTGCAATTGCTTTTTAATTCTATCAACTGTGTTCACTCAAAGCTCTCAAAAGTTTGGTGTGTCCTGCTTTTTGTTTAAAGTGATGAAAAAGACATCAAAGAACACACCCAAATGTTTACTCACAATTTCTGTAAGTCATAACCTTACAATAAAGCTTTAAACCATTTGCCAGTATCTAACTGAAAGTATGTCTCATACTGTCTACAAATGAAACAAAAGTGAAAAGATCATACTAGTAATACTAAGTTTACAGCTGCACCTATGTCTAGGTGCAGCAAACGACTGTAGGTGGGGTTGAGGTCAAAAGGGGAGTAAATTCTCTGGTGTTTCTGCATTTAACTTAATTAGGGTGCAGTCAGGCTTGCTAAGGTCCCCCCCTCCCCCGGGGGGAGAAAGTAGACGATCAGTAGAACACTACAAAAAAATCTGGAAAACATAGCAATATATGTAACACTTACTCCATCCAAGAAATACAAATCACCTTCTTTCCAAAAGGCCTGCAAACTCTCTAGGGCTCAGAAGATGGGTACTCCTTTGTAGAAGTCAGGAATCTATCACGAAAAAAAATTATTCTTTTGCTGCACACACAGTTCTTATTGAACTTTATCCAAAGTCTGTTCTAGTTCAATGAAATGTTGTGTTTATGTAGGCCAGGCTGAAGTTAGTGCTGAGCCTTGGCGTTCTGATGATTTGTTTCACACAATTGAATTTCCTATCTATATTTGTAAGCATTCATGAAGTGACATCTGCCTCAGGCTGCCAATCACTAACTTTTTATGAGAAATCAGAATTATCAATTAATGTAATGCCGACTACTGTCAGGATATCACTAAGCATTCAGTAGCTATTAAATATCAACAAATGGAAAAGGTTACAAAGTGAAGAGCATTCTTGCATTCTTGTTTTAATTCCTGTGTAAAGGAAGACAGTTTCATAGACAACTATTATATTTTTGGTTAAGTTATACTGGATAAATTTCTATCACACTTTGAGATTTTGCATGTGACCAAGACATCATTCTAAGTAACATCAACTGCTTGGATATAATAACCATATCCAAGACTAGTAGTACTTGATTTTTCCATTGTCAAGGTTACTATCACTTACCTGCTAAATATTTGAAATATTTGCTCCGCAGAACAGAGCAAGTTACATACAAAATTCCCCTCATTCTGGCACTAATGACCTGCTTAGTTCTTGCTCTACCACTTACTTTTGCACTTTTTTTGCAAATCAAATTCATGTACAAGAAAAATGTTCTGTTTGTAGAACTCAACAGTATTCACTTATAGTGCTCTTAATCAGACTGTCAAGGAAAATCCCCAATCTGCTTTTGTTGGAACCTAATGCAAAAGTAATGAAAACATGTTCACTCTTTTCTATTTCTAATCAGTTTCAAACATATTGTCAAGACTTATTCACTTCGCATGAGATATAGGTTTCCTATTATTTGATTATGTGCTATTTTTAAATCTGTTGATTAGAATCTGCTTGAATGTACAGTTATTAAAGCACACGTGACTGTGTTCGCATTTGTCAGTATTGTCCTACTGTTTATATTGAGTCTCACTTTAAAATTGCTTAACACTGTACTATACCTTGTAATTTTTTATTCTTCACTTATATGCTTTAAATGGTTCCAGATGCCTTTAGTTTCTGTAAAATAGTCACTTTGTGTTGTTTGATATAAAATTGTTTAAAAAGAACTCCATTTATTTATGCAGAGACATTTATAGTATTTTACATGCTTATATTCTGAATAAACATTTCTAATTCCATAACAGCTAATATCTGTTATTAGCTAAAGAGCCGTCTATCCTTCTGCTATAGATTCTGAAGAGTCTCAGTCTGGCTTCCACCCATTTATTCCCCACAATTTGGAAGGGCTAATGTCAACAAAGAAGAAACATTTACTGTGAATCACATAATAGCAAAAGGACTACAACCGCCTTGAGCCACACCATGGACCTATGAGTGGCAGGGGTTCCGGTTTTACAGAAGTGGTGGAAAAGACTGTCAAGAGTCGCTGGGCTACTCTGGAGTACACACAGATGGGTTCCGTGACTCCTATGTCCCTTGTCTCATTAGCGTCTTAAGTCTCCAGCCAAGGGTGTGCATTTAGCATACTAATGGATCCTTGGTGAATGCTAGGTCAGGTCTTCTGCCTTCTGCCTCTCCACAGCCATCAGTCTCAGCTAGCTCTGGAGTCACTGCCCAAAAGCCTCTTCAGGGTCAGAGGTTTGTTTCTCACTGGTAACTGGCTGATCAGGTTTTGTAGAATTCCTGTTAGCCAGGAGGCTTAATTACAGGAAGGTGAGCCAAAGTGGTAACACACACTTTTGTCTTACAGGTAAATACCAAATCTGTGATGTTTCACATTTCATCAAGAGCCCTACTCAAAGCAGATTAACTGACTAGATATAAGTCTAGGTTAAAACAGTCACTAGTAAAAGAAACTTCATTTATCTCCCATTTCTATATTGTGATTTTAAGAAAAATATGTATTTGGCCATTTAGATTATCAAAATGTTTCTCAGATTGTCCTTCCGCCACAATTCCTAGCTCACAGTTTCCCAAAAGTCTTAGAATTTCCTATATGTTGAGATATTTCTAAAGTGGCTTTTGTGAAAACACCCAAAGAGTGCCAGGGAAACCACTATGAATAGGTACAATGAGGCTTTCAGTTCTATCCTGAGTTTCATGAAGGGGCATAGAGCGCTATAAGTTAAATTCATTGGCCAGTGAATTAATCACACCCACTTACTAAAGTCTCCATAAAAATGCATAAAGAAGATGACTCCAAAGTTTCCACAATGGTGAACAATGGATTAAAGTGGTGCATCTGGATAGCCCTTTCCCCATATTTTGCCCTATATATCTATTTTGAGATAGATCTTTTAATATACTAAGTAAACAGATTTCCTCAGTTCTAACTCCAGCAAGTAAAATTCAACCCTGGGGGAAGGGTGTCTTGAGAACCTCTAATTTACAGTCAGTCAGAAGCTCAGGTGTTAACAAGCATTGACACAAGAGTGGGTCCTTTGCCCTCTAGACAAAGAATTCACCAGATAACATTTGGTATAGCCAAACCATACAAGGCTCTACTAGAAACTCATGCATGACAGAACCAGTCCTACAAGAGAGAATTTTAACCTGGTTCCTCCAAGGGAGTTAGGAGGAACTATTTAGAGTGAGACCATGAGGTAGGGCAGAGACCAGCAGCATAGCTTGTTCTGGGCTTGGCATGTGCAAACAAGATTACAGTCCAACTGTGCGTAAGGGCTCCCCATCTTCTCCCTCCAGGAAATTTTGAGATAGTTGTTGGAGGAACTGTATGTCCTAAATGAACTCCACTTGCTGATGTCTTACAGATTACACCCCCACCTCCATGCCAGAGATCTCAGGTGCCAAAAACTAACTCCCACCATGCCATGAATTTGTCCTGCCTCTTGACTTCCTGAAGGGTGTGGGGGTATGCTAGGAACTAAGGGAGGAATTAAAACAGCCATGTTTGAAATACAAGTGAACATGTGGGCTTGCACTCTCTTGCCTTTTCATCTTTCAGCTTGTGCTGGGGGTCTACTGCTAACTGTAGAATGTATTGAATAATTAATCTCTGTTACTCCTCCGCTCAGTACCATGACATACCAAAAGCATTAGACCTTAACTAATGATTGTTACAAGGAAGCCCCAAAGGGAGCTGGGTTGATCTGAGTCCTTATCTGCTTTCTCTTTTAAGAACTCAGGAAAAAACACAAGAGCAGGCATGCAGAGTGGGGAGCAAAGCAGAGGGGTCTACTGAAATATACACTGCTAGAGAGAGCAGCGGATGAGACAGGAGAGGTCTGCTGTGCTATGTGGGTCACCTCCCTGGCCAGGGATCGAACTCAAGCTATAGTGATGACAGCACTGAAAATTAACCCCAAGGGCACCAGGGAGCCTGAGACTGACAATAAGAAAAGCTGCAGGATGTGAAAAAGGAGATAAGAAATTCTGGGGAAAAACATGGAAATAGAATAAACTATATGGAATAATAAATCTCAAACATGCAGCTAGGAACAGAATCAAAAGAGATACAAAAAAAGAGATGAAGAAACATTTTGACAACTATCTGACACCGTGAAGAAAGGAAGTCATAGGAAAGAGTCACAGGAACCCCAGAAGGAGAAGAGTGAAAGAAAGGAGCGGAAAAGCTATTCATGGAAATAACTTGAAGAGAAATGAAAATATATATACAGGAAGCTAAATAGATACCAAACTACCATAATGAAAATAACTATACAGCAATAATCATAGTAATAAAGCTTCCAAGAATCCAAGATAAGGTTGACAAGGGAGAAGAAACTGACAGATAAGCTATAAAGGAGCACCAATTAGGCTAACATCTTCCTTTGAAGAAACACTATGGACGGACCATCCATGGTGGCGCAAAGAGTTGAGCACCACACGTGAAGCACCCATAACCACTGCAGCACAAGTTCAATCCCTGGCCGGGGAGGTGACCCACATGGCGCAGCAGACCTCTCCTGCCTTGCCTGCTGCTCCCCTCAGCAGTGTATTTCAGTGGATCTGCCTGTTCTGTTCCCCACTCTGACTCTGGTGAATCCTCTCACCTCCCTCCATGCCTCGGGCTTACACCCCAGTTCTTGTATGCATAAATAAATATTAAAACAAAAAACAAAAGAAACACCATGGGCAAGAAAAGAATACAGTGACATATTCAAAAAACATCAAAACCAAGCCAGCAAAGAATACTTTATCCTTTAAAGTTCTCCTTCCGATATGAGGGAAAATAAGGACTTCTCAGACAAAATCTACAATTCACTACTATTAAATCCTTACTCCAAGAAATATTATAAGGAGTTAGGATTCCTCCTAACCAAGAAAGAAATGAACACAAGGAACTGAACAATTAAATAAAAAACACAAAACTAAGAACAAATTGGCAGTAACAGATTTCTACACATCAATAATAACCCTAAATGTTAACAGACTAACTCACTAATAAAAGACAAAAACTACCATAGGCTGGATTAGGAAACAGAATCCAACAATCTGCTATCATCAGGAAATATACCTAAGTTCAAAGACAAATAAAGATCAAAAGCAAAGGGCCAGAAAACAATTCTGTAAGCAAAAGGCACCCAAACGAACACAGAGGCAGTCATATAAAGTGATTTGCAACTAAAAGGTAACAAAAGACATGAATCAACACTACATAATGATCAAGGGGACAGTACACCAGGAAGATACAACACTCATCAATACATATTCACCAAATGAAGGCATATCAAAATATACTAGACAACTACTATCATCTCAATAAACAGGTATTACAGAAAACAAATCCATGGTAGGAGGTTTCAACATCCCACTCTTACGAGTGAACAGATCAATGAGACCAAGAACGCAATAGCCCTCAACAAAGATACAGACAACATGGGTTACATCCCCCATAAACTAAATATACATTTTTCTCAAGTGCACATGGATCATACTCCAGGACAATTCTGGGTCATAAGACAAATATCAACAAGTATATGATGACTGAAATCAGGGTCTCCCTAGTGGTGCAGAGGTTAAAGTCTCAGCACTATCAATCTATCAGCAGTGACTGAAGCACGAGTCTAATCCTCAGCCAGGGAGCTAACCCACATGGTGCAGCAAACCTCTCCTGTCTCGCCTGCTGTTCCCCTCAGCAGTATATCTCAGTAGATCAGGCTGTTCTGTTCCCCACTCTATCTGGGGTGAATACTCTAACTGTATACACCTCTGGCCTATACCCCAGTTCTTGTATGCATAAATAAAAATAAATCTTTAAAAAAAAAAAAAAGACTGAAATCATACCAAGTATTGAAATAGGGGCAGTCAGAGCAGGAAGCTTGATGGTAGGATGGAATGGTCACCCACTGCCCAGGCTTTAAGAGAGTTGCCAAAAAGCACCAAAAGGCCAAAAACCAAAACCAAAGGCTGTAGGAATACAATACCCACACATTAGGGGCCTATGGGCTAGAGTTAACCAAAGGACAGCACCCACTATCTGTGGGTTCTCACCCACATACCCAATTAAGAGACCTCAGGCTTCAGGAATACTAAGAGTTTACAAACAGAAGAAACAAAAGGCTTATTGTAGCCATAGAGACAGTGATGGTTGCCAATGGTTACCAGGAGTGCTAGACAGCACTAGTCAGTAGTGATGGTCACTACTGGTCCCTTAGAGGCAGTGTCAGAGACACCAAGTGTTAACAGCTCTTTGAGACATCAGGCCCAAGGCTGTTGGTGCTCCTTTCAGGCATTATCAGAGACAGGGCTGGAGACCCAGTCTCTGACAAAGGTCTTTAACTTCTTTTCCCTTGAAGAAGCCGCTGGATTCTTTTATTCTTTCTTTGGAGGCCAGGAACCAAGTCTTCCTTCTTTCTTCAGAGGATGGAACCCTCAGTCCCTCATCTCCCTCCAACCTAGGCTTATCCTCTGTCAGGGTACCCCACTTTTCTCCCTCTCCCCCCTCCAGTCTGACTGGACCATTTTTCAAATCCTATGGCCGACTGCACCACTTAGCACCAAGCAGCCCATAGCTCACACATGATTGGTCCGTTCCACGATCCAGGCAGTAAAAGGTCTCTGAGGAGCAATGGCCAAAACTTAAAAAAAAAAAAAAAAAAAAAAAAGGCAGTTACTGGGTTCTGAGGAGCAACTGCCACAACTGACTTGTGGTGGAGCAGCAGGGTGAGAGAACACCACCACTCCTGCCGGCTCCCACAGGCCTATCTTCTCTGACCATTCAGCACCAAACAGTATCTAGTTTGATAAAGGTATCAAACTAGAAATCAACTACAAAAAGGAAGCAAGGCGATTACATTACCCCTTTACATGGATACCGAACAACATACTCCTGAAAGACCACTATATTAATAAATGAAGTAATTAAAACATACCTTGAAATAAATGACAATGAGGACACAACCTTCTAGAATATATGGAGCACGGCAAAAGTAGTACAAAGAAGGAAGTATATAGCAATAAAGGTCCAAGTCAAGAAAAAAGAAAGAACCCAAGTTGTTTACCCTAGTAAACAACCTAATTGTTCTAAGGTGAGAAAAACAACCTAAAAAAAGCCTGAAGGCCAGTAGAAAAAAACCTAATTAAAAATTAATTCAGAAACAAATGAAATGGAATAAAAACTGTGATAGCACAATGAAACCTGGTATTTTGAAAAAAACAAACCTCTAGCTAGGTACACTCACACACACACACACACACAAAAGGTGGGAGAAAATTCAAATAAATCAGATTATAAACACAAGAGGAGAAATTACAACAGACACAGCAAAAATCAAGAGGATAACCAGAGATTATTATGAACATTATATGCAAACAAGGTCAAGTATTTAGATAAGATGGGCAAATTCTTAAAGATTATACAATCACCCAAGGGTGAATAAAAAAGAAATGGAAAATGTGAACAAACCAATTATAAGCAAGGAAGATGAAACAGTAATTAAACTCTTCCAAAAAACAAAAGCTTAGAACAAGATGGTTTCACAAGCAAGTCATACCGAATGTTCAAAGATAAACTAATATCTATTCTATTAAAACTGTTTCACCCTAATAAACACAGACACTAACATTCTCAAAAAAATCTTAGCAAACAAATTCCAATACTATATCAAAAGTATCTTAGCCAAAGGCCAAGCAGCAGCTGCATCAAAAAGATTATACACCATGACCAACTGGGATTTATTCTAAGGACACACAAATTGTTTAACATTTGAAAATCAGACAAATCACACTGACAAAAAGAAAGGAAGAAAAACCATCACACCCATGTTGAGAAAGTATCTGATAAGTTCAACATCCATTTATTATGAAGGCCCTTGTAAAACTTGGGATAAAAGGCAAACTCACAGCTAACGTCATCCTCAATGGTGAAAAACTAAGAGCTTTCCATTTAAGTTCTAGAACAAGACAATGAATTCCTCTCACCACTGCTTTTCAATACAATATTAGCAGTCCTAGCTAGAGCAGTCAGGGAAGAGAGAGATAGAAAGGAATCCAAACTGGGAAAGAACAAGTAAAGATATCATATTTGCAGATGATACAGATATAAAAAGCTCTCAAGACTCCATACAAAAACTAATTAATAAACCAGCTCAGTAAAGTAAAAGGATACAAAAATCAATACAAAAAAAAAATCAGTAGCCTTCCTTATGCACAGTCTGAAAAGAAGAAATTAAGAAAAGCACCCCATTTATAACAGTTCCAAGAGAAATTAACCTGGGAATAAACCTAACAAAGAAGGTGAATGGCCCATACAAGTAAAACTACAAGACATTGTTAAAAGAAATAAGACAGACAGCACAAAAAAAATGGAAATACATTCCTTGCTCATGACCAGAGAAATAAACATTGTCAAAATGGCTGTCCTACCCAAAGCAATTTACTGATTCAATGCAATTCCAATAAAAATCTCAATGGCATTCTTCAAAGAAATGGAACAACTGCTGAAATTCACATGGAATTACAGTAACCTTGCATAGCCAAGCTCTCCTGACTAAAAAGGGGAAGAATGGAGGAATTGATATGACCAGACTTCAAACTATACTACAAAACCATAAATAAAAACAAAACAAAAAATAGCACGGTACTGGAACAAGCCCAGAAATAAAGCCACACATATATAGTCAAGTAATCTATAACAAAGGAGCAAACAATGTACACTGGAACAAGGAGTATCTTTTTAGTAAGTGATGCTGGAAAACCTGGATTAGACCACAATCTTATACCATACACAAAAATCAACTCAGAAGGGGGGGCCTCCCTGGTGGCGCAGTGGGTTAAGCAATGCACTATGAAGCAAACCGCAGTCACTGCAAGCACGAGTTTGATCCCTGCTGCCGGCCAGGGAGGGGACCCACATGGCAAAGGCAGACCTCTCCTGCCTCGCCCCCTGCTCCCCTCAGCAGTGTGTTTCAGTCAGTCTGCCTGTTCTGTTCCCCACTCTGTCTGGTGAATCCTCTCACCTCCTGTGACTCTGACCTGTACCCCAGCTCTTGTATGCATAAATAAATAAATCTTTAAAAAAAAAATCAACTCAGAAGGGATAAAACACTAAAACCACAAAATACATAGAAGAAAACAAAGGCAAAACACTTCATGACATAAACATCTGAAACATCTTTGAGGGTTTATCTCCAGAAGCAAGGCTGGGACTTCATCAAACCAAAAAGCTTAAGTAACAAAAGACAGTACCCAAAATGAAGAGACACCCTATTGAATGGGGAAAATATTTGCATACCATGCAATGTATAAGGGACTGATATAAAAAATCTGCAAAGAGCTCACATAATTCAACAACAAAAAAACAATCCAATCAAAAAATGGGCAAAACTAAATAGACCTCTTCAAAGAAGAATAGTCAACAGGCATATTAAAAACGTTCAACATCACTTATTACCAGAGAATACGTAATATAAATGCAAACAAATATCACAATGCAAAAAAACCCCCACATCTATGATAATGACCCATATTTTTTAAAAAAAAGCATTGGTGAGGATGTGGTGAAAAAGGAACCTTCTTACACCACTGGAGGTAACACAAATTGCTTCAGCCACTATGGAAAAACGTGTGAAGTTCCTCAAAACACTAAAAATGATCTACCATATGACCCAGCAATTCTACTCCTCAGAAAGTATCCAAAGGACACAAAAACTGTAATCCAAAAGGAGACCTGCACTTCTGTGTTTATTACAACACTATTTAAAATAGCCCAGATATGGAAATAAGCTAAAATGTCCCCAAACAGATGACAGAATCAGAAAGATGTGTTATATGTCTAACTATACAATGCAACACAACTCAGCAATCAAAAAACATAAAACATGCCATTTTTGGCAACATGGATGTAGCTGAAAGAGAAACACTAAGTGAAATAAGTCAGAAGGAAAAAATAAAAGTATCAGATGGTTTCACTTGTATCTGGAATACAGAGAAACTGAACAAAGGGTCAGGAAAAAGACAAGCTGACCACAGATCTCAGGCATATAGAAAGTAAGAGAGGGGTCAAACAGGAGAGGGAAGAGCCCATGGGTCTGTGGTGATGAATCTCAGCTACTATGATGGTGGAAGAATTACAGGGACTACACCTGAGGGGTAAAACCAAATTGTCTAAATATTAACAATTTAAGGGAAAAAAGTACTTAAAAAATTAAAAAATGTAATAAATTGGTCAGTCTACATTTTTAATATAAACAGATCAAAGATACATGTGAAAAAGAAGACATGCCTGCTTCTCAGTCTTGGACTTGCAACAGGAACTCTGGGGACATATAAGGAAAACACTTGAAAGAGATATGTATAAGGAAACATCCCCACACAGAGCTCACCTTTATGATCAGCGACATAAGAATCTGAAGGAACTGGCTTGATGCTTATAACAGCAGCTCACCATAAACATCCCAGAGCAGTTTATGTCATCAGTAGCCTCGTGATGGACTACTCTTAACATTGCTTACTGCCCCAGAGCCAAGGATGAAGAAATTCACCCCACTCCAATGTTCTTACCTTCTTTTCTTTGCTGTATAATCTTCCTTCCTTCACTTGTCACTTAGGGAGGCAGCCTTTTCTGGCTACAGACTCTTCCTCACAACCTAGTGCCACTCATTAATAAAATGTTTCTTTTGTCGAAACAAACAAAATTTACATAAAAATTATTATCACAGAACTGAGATTCTAGTTGAGTATATAATTTTTTCTCCCCTGAGAGTCAAGGACTAAAAGCAATGCATTGGGAAAAACTAGTTATAATACAAATTGAAGAGTTATTAAGCCTTCCTTATATGGTTAATTAACTCACACTACAGTCTTGCTTTAAACGAAATTTAAATTGCTTGAGATTAATTTTGTTTTTGCAGACACTCTTTTAATATTTCTTCCTATCATAGAAAGATACTTTCATCTCATATATTTGTCACTTTTCTTTAGTCTAAAGAGATGCAACCAAAATATGAGCAAACGTAAATCTATAACCAGTAACAGCAATAGAAACCACGTAAAGGTAGTAGTTAAAACTGCCCAAGCAGCAATATTTATTGATATTGCACTAAAGTCTAAATTTAATAGGATGTTTTACAGAAAGCCAGTATTTGAACAACCAATTGTAAAATGTTTTAAAACACAAAGGAAACCTTCCATCATCCAAATTGTATTGTATGAAATACATTTTTTTACTTCTAAACTGGTGTTATTGACATTAAAAAACATTCAAAAAGCCCAACTACTAAGACACAGGACTCTACTCACTTTCTCAGTGGAAAGTACAGCTGGTATTTCTAATCCTTAGAAGTGCGGTAGTCCTGTAAACATTTTTAACTCCCAACTCACAACAAGAGTCACTGAAAATCCTTTATTTTCGATAGTCACACACTGTAGGTGAAATTCAGTCCTTATCCCTTCATTAACACTGATGGAAGAAGACAAAACTATTGTTCAGAATGTAAAAAATCCAGAAATACAATAAATCTGCTCTAAAGGTATCAATTCTTATAATTACAATTACAATGTGATCTCATCAGGTATAATATAGAGGTGAGGGGGGGTATTCTTTTACTGCTCTTTCTAAATGACTGATGATTAACCAAGACAAGCACAAATACTCCAGTACCACCATAGACAGAATTACTCCTCTGGTTTACTTATCTCTCTCAAAACATTAAAATATTCTAGAAGTAATAATAAATCATTGCTATCATTAAGGCAAAAACAAAATGTTAAAATCATTTCACATGAAACAAATAATTACTGATTAAAGTTTATAGTCTATTTGGTTATCACATTTACTCTAAAGTATTTTTTCAACTGAATAGCATGTATTTTATAGTAAAATCATTGTACTATATTTTCTATCGTATTTCTACATAAATCTCAAGATAATCTGCTTAACATAGCTCAGTATAAATATCTTCAACTTTTTCAGACTAAAACCTACTCCAGTCTCCACAGTAATTAAAAAAACAAAACTTCAAATCTTGTTTGGACATAAGAAGGGCATAAAAAGGGAATCAATTATTATGCCTTTTCCTATCAAACTAAACTGCATGCCCTTATTCTGGTTAAATGAAAGATTATCTTACATAAGACTTTACTTAAGATAGCTAACAAACTATAATTGCATTTGATTAATCAATTATTTTATTAACCATAGGATTGTTTTAAATCTTCATTAAAGCCAACAGATAAAAATTTAAAATCTGAATTGTATGTGGATCTAGAATGAGTAATACTTACCAAAGACAAACATTTTTAGGTATTAAGCAAACTTTTTTTTTTTAATTAAAAAAAGTTCATGGCTTTATTTCCCTTTCCTATTTGTTACTGAAGAAAAGCTTGTAATATTTATAAAATGGAAGCCAGATTAGTAGTCTTCTGTCCTAACTGAAGTGAAAAATGAGCAGAAAAGTAAAATTAAAAACTCAATTCTTTAGAAACTTGCATTTGACATTAAATGTTATTTGTTTAAGATCCAAACACAAATCTACATTGAGCAGAAGATAGGGATGCCCTGGGACAATATTGAAATGCACAAAGAATCTCTTGCAGATGTGTCTTTTTGCATTTCTCTGAGTGCTACATGAACAGTGCAAGTACAGTCCGCGCTACTAATCTTTTCCAAAATTGTTTAACACATCTAACCAACCAAACTGCTGAGGAATAACTGATGTTTCAAAATTCCATCCACAGTTGAGAACTTTTGTCTTAATATGCTGCCACCCATTTTCTGATTCACAAATATCACCAAAGCATAAGTCAAGCTGTCACTTTACAAAGAACCTATTCCTTAAAGCTTGAGAAATGATTAATACAGATTTGTGGCCAAAATATTTCACACCACAGTTCATATCTATAGATTGTTGAAACCTCAGTTTCAGTGAGTTAGAAGGAGATTAAATTCAAATGTGTTTTCTATCTTAGAAAGTCCACAATGTAAGCATGTTAACTAAGAACTCTTAAATAAAACTGAGGATCATCAGAACACTGCTCATTTTTCATCCTAGAACCAAAAGAATTTCCTTTGTTCCCAAACCAATTTGACAGCTACATTCACAAACTTAAAAAAATAGCAATGATGTTCACAGCTGTCCTACCTAAATTTTGCAGATAGGGCCAAAGTGAGATCATCTATGGATGGCAAAATGTGATCATCCCCTGCAAATTCCCAGTGGTAGATTCACCATAGAAATATAGTACAAAGGAAAAAAAAAAAAGTTGCAAGGGAGAGCATTCAGTGTTTTCCTGCCCAGCCACACCAAGAAAAAGGATTAAGAAACAGCAAGTCTTCAAGCAGCATCCAACGAGGCCTATAGCTAAGAAAGACCCAACCGTCCATATGAACCCTTCCACTAAAAAGGCAGCAAATATGTAGCAGGGTATTATCCCTGCACTAAAGGACTAAAATTCACTAAGAGGAGGGGCCATGTAGGACGGTTTGGCAACTGATTCTCATTTATTCCCTTTTCCCAGAGAACATTTGACCAACAATGCAAAGCTAATACAAACATCTTGTCAAGGTTATTTTCCCTTAGATTGTGCTTTCAATCTAAACCAGAGGTAGACCGTCCTCTGCTACTATAGAAAACTCAAGACAAATGGTATCTCTTAACTGCTGAGTTCATGAATTCAGGGACCCAGATTAGAGATTTAATTAGGAACATTTCAGACATTTCCATACTTTATCAGTTATTTCTTTATACTTCTTTGTACTTTATGCTGAAGACTGAGCAAATAAGCTAGTATAAGTCAACCCTTCAAGTCCATGTCTATGCATGAGAGCTAACTTCGCTCTTCCCTAACTATAGATTACGCTTTCAATAATAAATGCTATTTGTCTCAAAGACAGGAATGGATCACACTCAAAAATAAATGTACAGCTACTACGTGAAGTGGTTACTACACACAGAGATCTGACTATGGCTGTATTTGCTTCGTGTTGCCTGCCTATAGGAAAGCAATGCACTTCAGTGATTAGAGCTGTATCAGCACAGAAAGAACCTGAATCCCAAACATACAGATGCCTTTAAAAATTGAGAAAATATACTTTAGATTTAATGGACTGCTTGGCAACTATACTTAGAAAAAATGGACTTTTATCCAGAGATTGAAAGTGATTAATAAGTTATACATACCAATCTTCCAAAATTCTTTCTGACATTCTCTTTGCTCAGAAATGTATCTTTTCCCTTCAGGACACTTTTGTTCTAAAATAATAATCTGGTCTATATTTTGGAAAATGCAATCCAGAACTCTACTTTGAAAGTATCGAACAGACTTTACCACCTATTTGCAATCTCCCATCTTTACAACACAGTACCACAAATTTCACTAACAATGGAATCTAAGGAAGAAAAAGATGCTGAGAAAGCCCACCATAATCTCATTTCTAGAATTCTGGCAACTATACAAATACATGCTAAGTCATAGGACATAGTACAAAATGAAGACCTCTAATTACGCATACCAACAAGCTATGAAAAATAAAGGTTAAAAAAAAACCCCACTGTTTACTCTTGATGGCTTCTAAGACTCTCCTGCTTATCATTAATCTAAAGTTACAACACGTGACCCCCTTCCTCCAGACTTAAAATAAGTCAAAATCAAAATGAGTGGGTAACTCTTATTTCTTTCAGTCAGGAAAAGGTGAATCTGACCTTGTAACTGAGTAACAGGCTAAGGAAATGCTGCCTCAGAACACAACCCCACCCCCATATAAAACTCAAAACAAAACCTCTGAAGAGGCAGGAGGTCTGTTGCAAAAACAAACATAAAAAACCACAAGATATTAATGTGTTAAGTAAAATAAACTCACAAAATATGTGATTTTTATAATGATTTTGCTCCTTATTGTTCAAGTTAAAACTCTGGAGACACCGCCCCCAGCCAAAAAAAAAAAAAAAAAAAAAAGTAAATGAGGGAATAGGTAATGAAATGTTTTTAATGTATATATGTACTGAGACCATTTCCAAAACCACCACAATATGCTGATCCTGGAAAAGATGTTGTCCACTCAGATTTGAGTTCTTTTTTATATTTAGATTACTCACAAACTACTATAGCTTTAAAAGACATACCAATCCAATCTTACAGCATAAAATTTATTTTGCTATACATCTACTTACTGATATTCACTAGAAAAATAAAGATATTCAAAGCTCAAAGTAGCAAGCAGTGGCCATAATTCCTAGGACAGCACAGGAGACTAGCCTTTACATATTAACACAAAAATCCAACTAATATTCAAACATCTTCAATCAAATGTTACCTAAGCTAAGAGTTCTACTAGGTTCTCAGACTCCTCCAAACCTTCATGAGTCAGGACAGCATCATGTGTCAGAAGGGCATCTGTTTGAAATCTAGAGCCATTCATTTCTATTTTTTTAATAAAAGCTTGTGAAAGCATGTAAACCAAACCCATTGTGGATCATAATGGTTAAGTACACAAACTATTCATTTAACATTTTACAAATCATTAAAGTCATACATAAAAGCACCTACAAAATAAAAAAAAAGATTCACAGTGCACTAGAACCTTGGAATAAGTAAGGTTGGAGCATATAAGAACATTTTAAAAAGTGAATTTAAAGAACTATTTCTCTCTCAAAGACAAAAAACATAAGCTAACACAAACACTTTTCTAGCTTCTTAAAATGCATGCAGCACACAGAAGGAAATTATTGCATATTCAGCACACCCACTTATCACTTGATATCTTCAAAGCATGCTAAAATTTCTCAAAGGAGAAATCCAGTTCTGTGCTAAGCCTGGCCCTTCTCAAAGTCACCTGAACTCTGAGAAACTAATATATAGCTTCAAAGGAATAAATACAGCAAACGTACATAAAACAGGTACATCCAACTTACACATTTTCTGCATAGTTAAGTTACATCACAAATTTTACATCACATCTCTTAATATTTTTTTAATCTCAAATTGTTGAGAGCCAAAAGCCTCAAGTTACCAAAATCCCCTCCCAACAATACCCTTATTTTGTTCCACAGTGCATTAAATGAAGCAGCACAATAGCACTAATATTTAACCAGTTGGACTATTATAATGAAAGAGAAACCTTGCTGGTTCTTTAGAAAGCTCAAATTAGGACATACTTCCAGTAAGTAACTCTACTGTCTTTTGCGTTAGTACTAAAAGTTGAAAAATCCAACACTAGGCACCAAAAAGATTTGAGTATTCAGTTAGAAAGAAAACACACACACAGAAATCACGACAAATTAAATGCTTACAGGTGACAGTAAACAAGTGAAAATGATTTACCTGTCAGGCAAACTTAAGTTTTCACTTTTAACAAAACTGAAATGCTGGGACTAACTATAAGGAGACCCAAGCAAGGCAGCCATATTTCTGGAAAAGAACAGTAAGCGCTTCCAAGCACAATATAATGCATTTTGTAAAGTCACACAAAGATTCACAATTTTTTCACACTGAAAGATGCAAGATTGGGAATAATCTAATTCAAAAAGTACTGCTGTTGTTGTGAATTCTCCTGCTTAGCACCAAGAGGGTGACACTTTTATTAATAAATACAATTTCTCCTTTAAAATCAAGCCATTTAAAAGCTGAAAGCAAAGTAATACCAAGTGAATTCCTTACAATAGCACTTCTTTTGAAAGTCCCATTGGGTTAAATAGAACCCCTATTAAATAAGCTATGTATACAGAATAAAGATTTCCCTGACAAAATATACAAGCAGAGATACATATTTTGTGGATACCACATGTAAAAAAAGATTTTTAAAACTCACATGACAGAAGCACACACATGCATATGCTCACACACTCCCTCAATGTCCCACCTCACAAAGAAATACCTTGATGAGGTCAGAAGCAGCCCAAATATTAAGGTCTCCTTATTAAAGCCCTGATGATTGTCCTCAATTAGAGCTGAAATCCTTAAGATGGGCACTGCCATCCATATTTGGAAGTAAGAATCCTGAATGAAAAAAAAACATTCCTCACCGTGAGTTATGTATGTTGCATTTCATGTTCTTCCGGTCCTCTGCAAGTGAAAAGTTCTACTTGTCCTTGGTAAACTGCACATCCCTCCCCTTCCTGCTCCATCACCCAGGAGCTTCAGCATGCGAACAAAAGCTTATCAGTCTCTGGTACTACTGCAAATTGGAACCTTATGAGTATCAGTTTCCAGAGATCAACAATGAGATGCAATGTGGTATCTTACAAAGTCAGTTTTACACACTCACACACACACACAACTGTAATACAGAATACATTTTCACAAGAATAAAATTATTGTACAATACTAAGAGGTCAGCAGCAGTAAGGTAAAAAGACATGACTATAGCTGTTGCTGGGGGCTGGACTTCTTGCTCTCTGCTCCCCTCCTTTCAGCTGTCTCAGGTTTTCTCATTTGTGAAGCACATTTTCAAATTATATCATCCACTCCCCACCAGGTCTAACCCCTTTTCAGGCTGAGGACTTTGTCCTCCATGAAGTGCTAAGAGTTCATCTTGAACATGAACATTATGTAGCAGGTACTGGCCCTAAAGAAAACCTCTTAACAAAACCTTTCCCAAAAAGCAGAGGATTAGAGAACCTAAGTGGTTAGAAGCAGAGAAATACACAAAATGCCACTACTGCAGGCGATCTGCAATCTTCACTTCTGTGACATTTCAGCAATGTGTTCATTTGAAAATTTGTATTTTAAGTTCCTTCTAAAAAGTTCAATGTAAGGTAACTATTATTACAGTCACTGTAATTGGCAGACAGAGCATTCTCATTAACTTGGTGATGGTAACACCATTTTTTCTGACCAAAATACAAATGAAAACCCACAATCACACAGAAGGAAAAAATAAAAAGCGCCCTCCAAACAGCCAACTTAAAATTCAAAAACTAAACACTGAGAAGGTATGTCAGTATAAAAGGTTATAACTGCATTTACAGTGCAAACTCATGTTTCTTGCTACTTTCTCTTCAGAAGCATCACTGCCTCCCTGCATTGCTCTAAAACACCTGAGAAAGGTGAGGCTCAAGACACCCACTCAAATGTAATATGTCTCTGATCGCAGGACTTCCACAATAAATTTGCTGCTATCAAAGGTCCAATATTTTCATTATAGCATTATGGTCAAACTTGAAACTCAAAAAGGCTCTGGATGAAAAGGGGAACTTGCAATGTCCATTACATGCCACAGACTGTCCCTCCGCATGTTCTAGCAACTGGTCTTCACTGGAGCAAGGTAAATCATATACAGCATCTGTTTAAAACAAAAAAAAGAAAAACACTGTGTCCTTCACCTTGGTTATAACATTCTTCACAGTCAATATATATTTTAACTCCTAATACTCTAAATCTAAATCTATGTAGAATGATCAAGATATTTCCCATTCACTTAACTGGTATTCAGCTGAATTTCTATACCATTATTGCTTATTTCTATACAACCATTTAAAATCTTAACGTCCCTGGTAGTGTAGCAGGTTGAGTGCAACACTATGAAGCATCCATAGCACAGCAGTGCAAGTTCAATCTACGGCCAGGGAGGGGACCCACATGGCACAGCAGACCTCTCCTGCCTTACCCGTTGCTCCCCTCAGCAGTGTGTTTCAGTCAGTCTGCCTGTTCTGTTCCCCACTCTATTTCTGGTGAATCCTCTCACTTCCCGCAACTCCGGCCCATACCCCAGCTCTTGTATGCATAAATAAATAAATCTTTAAAAAAATAAGATCTTAACCGCATTTTGACATCCTTAACATTTGCTTGCTTTCAAAATGAATATACCTTTATCTACCCCCATATTTGTGCCCAAGTACTGGGAGCCTTTGCATAAATCAAAATGTAGGTATTATAAAAATTACAGTGAGATTTGTTTTCAATTCTAGAAAAATAAAGTTGAGTTTACCAAACCTTCAGGTATCAAATTAGGTATATCACCCTAACAGAAAAACCCAAATTTTCAAAATCATAGTACAAGAAAACTCTAACCTCTTATGAGGATTTTCTTTCCCCCTTAAATAGAGCAAGTATCTGACCAAGAAAATAAGTTTGGGATGGACACCAAGAGACTGACAGAAATATAGTCTGAAAAAGTTCTCCAGGATAAGAATCCTTTTATACGCCTTTGCAGATAAATTCATTTTCACATCCATATAATGGCCAACTAAGCTGGCTGTACTAAATTATAGTGTACCTCCTTTAACAATCCTAAGCATTGGCTTCTTTTCAATAAGGATTTTGTGAAATGATGGATTTCTGGTCTTACGGAGATTTGATTTAGTTATCAGCCTATCATCTACCCACCACCCAGTGGCCACAAAAATCTATTAAGACTTTGGCCCCCTTGGCTAAAGAATCCCTTTTAAGGTGGCTTTTTTTTATCTTGCTTAAACCACAGAATACTGTTAAGAATTATGATTGTGATGCTTATTTCTTAGACTTTTCCATACTAATAGTCCTGAATTGAGATGGTGAATACATGTGTGTCAACTGCAAGGGAATTCACACACTCCAAAATAGCACCTAAGAAAAATAAAGTCTATTGCACTCCTAAGTAACATCTATTAAATCATTATTAAGCGCTTTCTACATTCATCAGTATTATTATTCAAATCAGATTACATACTACTCTACATAACAGAGGACAAAGACGTTTCAAATATGACTTTAATAAAAGCTACCCTTAATACCACCTTAAAAGGTTGACCACTAGTCCCTAAAACAGGGAAGAATTCCCCTTCAGAAGTTATTCCTTTCCCTCCATACACACGATAATGAGGTCTCCTAGATTTTACTATACCCTCTGGCTAAGCCTTAAGTAATTATTTATTTACAGTATTCAGGCACAACCACCAAAGCTTGATATTCACAAAAGAGCACATTAAAACAACAGATAATTTCACCTTGATCATTTAAGCAAGTTCACTTTAGCCAGGTTCATAGAGCTTCACCACATCTATGAACTCTTCCCCCACAGAACATATGGAACTTATTATTATAGTTCATGATGCTGTATTCCACAAAAATCAAGTTTAAGTAAAATCAAAACCCGCAAGGCACAGATTTTAAAAAGAAAATGACTTGCCTGTTTCAAAATTATCCTGAAGTTTTCGTGGATGGAGCTTTTTTTCACATTTCTATTTAGAAAAACACAAACACACCAAACACAACATTTCTAGTTATTTCATGTATTATAAATGTAGATGTACTATCAACTTGCTCAGGAAGAAAATTAAAATCAGGATAAAGTCACCATCCCTATTTTCTCATTAGTGCTTCTAGTTTGTTTTTTTTTTAAAAGTCTAAAACATTTTTTAGTTCTTAATTATAGAGAATTTCTCAACCCAGGGATAATTCCTATAAACATTCCAGCCCATTTTTCTCCAGCTATTTTTCTGACACATCTGAGTTTATTTTCATATAACTGTGAACACTTCAGTGGAATTATGCAACTATTCTATAATCTACTTTCTTTATTGAACTATAATTGACACGTGACATTACATTAGTTTCAGGTATACAACATAATTTAATATTTATAGACATAATATTTAATATTTATATTTAAATGATGGCACAGGGGTTAAGTCAAAGTACTACGCAGCTATCCACAGCCACTATAACCCAAGTTCAATCCCTAGCCAGGACTGGAGCTGACCCACATGGCACAGAAGACCTCTTCTGTCTTGCCCACTGCTCCCCTAGGTAGTGCATTTTAGTCTATCTGCCTGTTCTGTTCCCCACTCTGTCTCTGGTGGGTTCTCTGGCCTACACCCCGTTTCTTGTATGCATAAATCTTTTTAAAAAAGCTTTCTTGTGATGAAAGCTTTTAAGATTTATTCTTTTAGCAACTTTCAATTACACTTATTAACGACACTCACCATGAGGTACACTGCATCTCTATGACTCATTTTTAACTGGAAATTTGTACCTTTTAACCCCCTTCACACATTTTTTCTACCTGCATCCCAATCCTGGCAACCATTAATTGGCTCTATCCATGAGCTGTTTTGTTTGCTTGTTTCTATTTAACAAATTCCACAGCTAGTAGAGCATTTGTCTTTCTGATTTATTTCACTTAGTATAAAAACTCACGATCTATCCATGCAGTCACAAACAGCAGGATTTCCTTTTTTTGTGGGTGAATAATACGTGTGTGAGAGAAATTGTCTTTATTCATCCACTAATGGATACTTAGACTGATTCTATGTCTTAGTTATCAGAAATAATCCAAGAAACATGGAGATGCAGGAATCAAATTTTCAAGGCAGTGTTTTTAATTCCCTCAGATAAGAACTGAAGCAGAATTTCTTGATCATATGGTTGTTCTGATTTTAATTTAGGAATTCTCCATACTTTTCTCTTCACAGATGTTGCAATCAATTTACAGTCCTATTAACAATGCACAGTGGTTTCCTATTTTCCATGGTTTTTTTTGCAACACTTGTGATCTCTTGTGTTTTTGATAATAGCAGGTAAAATGTTTTTGCTAAAAACTTGTAATTACTATTATCACCCACTATTAAGAAAAAAAATGGTGAACCTAATGTAAGAAAATTCTACATATAACTTTCAATACTGAACAGAAAAGAAGCAAAACAGCATAAATTAATTTCTGGAACAGAAAGAAAACAGAAATAAATGCTTTTTGGGCTTCCCTGGTGGTGTAAGGGGTTAAGCACCATACTATTCGCCCGCAGCCACTGCAGCATGAGTTTGGTTCCTGGCCTGGGGGGTGACCCACATGGCGCAGCACACCTCTCTTGCCTCCCATCAATTCCCCTCTGTGCAGTGTATTTCAGATCTGCCTGTTCTATTCCCTGCTCTGACTCTGGTGAGTCCTCTCACCACTCACCGCACCTCTGGCCTGTACCCCAGTTCTTATATGCATAAATAGATCTTTTTTAAAAATCTGAAAGGGGGAAGAATTCTATCTTCATTTAAAAAAAAAAAAAGAAATGCCTTGAAATGCTTGTAATTATTTGTCTCTGATTTTATTCTAATGACCGTGGCACTGACTTTTAATTTTCTAAATTCTAACACCATAACAGGAAAACACCATCGTGATGTTCTTACTCTAGGAAAACAGAAACAGAACAGTGACCAAAATATTGCTCTAGAAAACAGGGTTGACTATAAAATGTTTCATACTATGAAAATAAATGGCCCCACAAAAAAAGCCAAAATTAAACATGCAACTGAATAAATGTTACAAACCTGTATTAACAGCAGCCAAGGGAATTTTTAGTGTGTGAATAGTGTACAATTTTGCTCCATAAAAATTGTATTAATATATCAATTAAAGTAAGAACAAAGCATTAACATCAATGTGGCTTAACAAGGACCTTGCCTCACTCTTAAAAAATGGAAACTAGCAGGGGCCTCAAGCCACTGGTGGCTCAGGGGTTAAAGTATCAGCGCTCTCAAGCTATCACCTGCCACTGAAGCATGAGTTCAATTCTGGGCCAGGGAGCTGACCCGCATGGCACAGCAGATGTCTCCTGTCTTGCTCACTGCTCCCCTCAGTAGACCCACATGTTCTGCTCCCAAACTCTGTCCTCTGGTGAATCCTCTTACCCCCTGTATCTGTGGCCTATCCCCCAGTTCTTGTATGCATAAACAAATAAAAATAAATCTTTAAAAAAAAAAACAATGGAAACTACCTTACATGAGAGCTCTAAAAACTCTTACCATCAAGGGATTCTGCTGCTTGGCTTGCTGGCTGTAGATCCCGTTTGCTCGTTTCTTTTGATTAGGTGAGTCTTGATACTGCTTTCTGCCATTTCCCCTCACACTTTGATTCTATTTTTCCATTAAGAGAAAATAAAATATAAAGCTATAGTGTTAATCTGGTTGAATCAGTTTTGACTAAATCTCCCTAAAACCTTGGGGAGCCACCAGGTATCAATCAATGCCTCATAGATAACAGCGCTTCACAAAGCAAGAGTCCTTTAGAAATACATAAAAAATATATTTACTAATTTAAACTACATTCACCTATTTAAATATTTAAGGAGTCATTAAAATAACTTGAAAACATATGCTAACAAGTAAAGGATGACAGGGAAATATGGCTTTCAGAAACTCAAGTTACCATACATTCTTAAATTAGAATTTCAATTCTACTCTTTCTGGTACCTATTTTTTATTGTGGTACATACATGTTTACCATTTTAACTTTTTTTTTAACCCCCAAAACACATTTATTAACAATCAGAAGTGTGAAGGCTCAGGAAAATTACATCTGGTGTTACAAAGGTAACCTAGACAGCAATGTATACAGGGGGTGCCAAAAGGAAAGCCACTTCAAGCAGTGCTGGGCAGGTAGTGTGTGTCTTCTTACAGGGACACTTATTCATACCATGAAGGAAATGGTCTTACAAGTGAATAATGATATTCCATGTTTCCACAACATAACGTGCTGAAATTTACATCCAGGCTGATGCTTCATCTGCTCCATCTTAGGAGCAAGCCTGGAAGCTTTCAAAGCTTTCCTTCTTTTATCAGTGTTCTTCATTTTATAAATGATGAAGTCCACCAACCTGATGCAACCATTCTCACCAAACTTCATGGTAAACTTGGGTAGAGTTGGGGTCCAAACATTTTTTAATGACACTATCAAGCATCTCAGAGTACGGACCAATGACTCCACTTTACTTTTTAACTGAACAATTCAAGGGTTAGAATAAGTACAGTCACAATGTTATACAACCATGACCCAACTCCAGAACTTTGTCATGATCCCAAACAGAAACTTTGTACCCATTAAATAAGAAGTCCCTCTTTCCCCATCACTCAGCCTCTGGTAACCTCAAGTTTATTTCTGTCTATGAATTTCTCCATTCTAGGTTCCTCATATTAAGTGCAATCATATACTATAGGTCTTTTGTGTCCTTTCATTTAGCATAAATATTTTAGCGTTCATAAATGTTTGCATGTATCAGAATTTCATTCCTACTTAAAAGTGAATAATATCCCAGTCTCATACCACATTTTGTTTATACATTAATCTGCTGACAAGCATGTGGGTTGTTATTTCTACCTTTTTGTTAATGTGAACAATGCTGCTATGAAAGTCGGCATACAAATTATTTGACTTGTCTTCAATTTTTCTGGGTATATAGTCAAGAGTGGAATTGCTAGGTAACAAGGTAAATTCCACATTCAACTTTTTGAGGAACAATCAAACTTTTCCACAGCAGTTGTACCATTTTACATTGCCACCAGCAAGGGTTCCAATTTTCCACATCCTTTTCAAAACCTTTTAATTTCCATGTTTTTTAACTATAGCCACCTAATGGTTATGAAATGGTATATTGTGCTTTTTGAGTGTATTTCTCTAGTAACTAATGGCGTTGAACATCTTTATGCCTTTACTGGGCATTTCGTATACTTTCTTTGGAGAAATGTCAAGCAATTTAACCAATTTTTTTTCCTTTTCCCCCCATCATTATGTTTATATTCCCCTTCACCTTTTCTCCCTTCTCTCTCCCTCTAAACCACAGAAATCTCACTTATTAATTGCCACTAGTTTTGTAAAGTATTTTACTTTCTCAAATCATCCACTACATAAATGGCCACTATCTGTCCTGACTTGCTTTATTCCAAATAATTCCCTCAAGTTCCCTGGATTTTGTTGTAAATGGCATCTTTCATGTTATGCTTTGGCTGGAAAGTATTTCACTGTTCAGATATACTACTATATTCTTGATATATTCTTCTATCAGCAGGCATTTAGGTTGTTTTCAGATCTAAAGCTTCTGTAAAATATTACAAAAACTGGAAAACGTGTTTTTACAAGTTGGTGGTTTTTACATTCTTTGGATAGTTGTCCTAAAGTGAAACTGTTGGGTCATACAGTATTTCTACTTTTATTTTTTTAAGATAATTCCAAATCACTTTTTTATAAATGCTGCACCAGTTTACCATCATCTGTGTTAACAAGGTTCTACTTTATCTACATCTACTCCAGCACTTATTGTTAGAGGTCTTTTAAATATGTGCCATTCATATGGGTGTGAGATATCATCTCATTGTGTATTTAACCTGTATCTCTCATATTGGAGAAATGAACATTTTTCCAAGTATCTATTGGACTTTTGGATATTCTCTTTGGTGAAGTGTCTGTTCAGATGTACTGCCCATTTATTAATTGTGCTTTCTCCCCTACTGTTGAATTATCTAAGATTTTACATTATCTTGCTGACTATGTAATATGTACATATTTTCTCCCATTCAGTAAACTATCTTTTTAATATACTTACATTTTCTTTCACTTTGTGAAAACTTTTTAATCTGAGGTAGTCCCAATAGCTTTTTGCTTTTATTTCTCTTGCCTTTAAAGGTCAGATCCCTAAAGACACTGCTGTTAATCTGTCATAAAACACATCACCAATGCTTTTTTCTATGTATCGTAATACAGTAGGTATGCATATCTACACTTTTAATCCATTTTAAGTTTATTTTTCTGTACGGGGTTAGAGAATGATCCAACCTCATTTGCTTATATGTGGCCTTCCCATTTTCCCAATAGCATTTACTAAAGAGACCCTCTCCTTTCCCCACTACATGCTCATGTTTGTTGTATTGTATATTAATATGTATGTGGATTTATTTCTTTTTGTGCCAACACCGTATTTTTTCAGTCTGTCATTTCATAATATAGTTTACAGTCAGGTGTTGTAATACCCCTTTTTTCTCAGAACTGTGTGTACCCATTTAGTATGTGGATTTTTTGGTTGTAAAAATGCTTTGAATATTCTAAGACTAACCCATAATCAGATATGTGATTTGCAAGTATTTTCTCCCATTTTGTGGGCTATCATTTCACTCTTTTGAGTTGTGTCCTCTAATAATTTTTTTTTAAATAAAGAAAAAGAAAGAAGAGCAGAACCCAAAGAGATGGTTAAAGTAATAAATACATGTAAAGTAATAAAGACCAAGGACTAACAAGGATGTGAAACAACTAAGAACATTTGGCCAGATATAAATTACTTGAGAAGATACTCAAATATTTCTTATGTACTCAAGAACAGAGGCACAGATCTGATCAAGCATGTCTGCTGTTAATTACACACACTTCAAAGAACTGTATAAGAACATCAAAAAGCATGTTCAGATATATTCATAGCAGTATTGTTTGTAAGAATCCCAAATTGGATACAAGCAAATTATCTATTAAGACTGTAGCAGATAGGGGCCTCCCTGGTGGCGCAGTGGGTTAAGCAATGCACTATGAAGCAAACCGTAGCCACTGCAGTATGAGTTCAATCCCTGCCGCCAGCCAGGAGGGGACCCACATGGCAAAGGCAGACCTCTCCTGCTTCACCCACTGCTCCCCTCAGCAGTGTGTTTCAGTCAGTCTGCCTGTTCTGTTCCCCACTCTGTCTCTGGTGAATCCTCTCACCACCCTGGACTCTGGCCTATAACCCAGCTCTTGTATGCATAAACAAATATTAAAAAAAAAAAGAGTGCAGCAGATGTATAGTTGTATAAACACACTAGGAAACCACATAGTAATGAAACTTTTCACTGGTAGTACATATCCCAAAATCAGATGTTAATTTCTATTACTCATTACACTGGACTATACCAAAGCAATAAAAATTACAGTCTTAGTCCTATTCAAGTCATGCGTAAAGGATGGCAAGAACTCAGAGCTTTATCGACTGATTTGCAATTCCTCAATTTAGATGCAGTTCAAAGTCAAATGATCTGAAGTTCTGAAAAACTTTAAATGTGTATCACTCACCTTTGCTTTTAAAAGGTCAGACATTTCAGAATGATTATTATATGTCTTTTGCTGCAATGGCTGTCTGTGTTTTACCCACTGGTCACCAGGAGAACCTTCAGGAAATAACTGCTGACTGTGGCGGAATTTGGTTCGACTACACCGAAATTTAAAACATAAAATTCAGATCACAATATTTTCACTTACATTTCTTCTAACACCTTACTTAATCTTATAGGCTAGAAATTTTATTTTCTTATTCACTTTCTAGATTTCTAAGTTCCACAAGGGAAGGGACTCGTCTACTGCTATATCCCTAGAAGTGTCTTTGTTCACAATTTCTTGAATGAATTCGTTATTTTTAATGCAAAATTTTTCTAAATATCCATACCATCTCTTCTGTGATTATACTTTAAAAAATTCAAAAAAATGAATTCTTTCTAAAATTAATGAAAAGAAATGTAAACACATTTTCCTTCTTAATAAACTGACTTCATTTCTTACTAGGATGTTTAAATACAGAATTGATTCTAAACAGGTAGTTACGAAATTTACTCTTGCTTGGAAGAGTATCTTAAAATTAAACCTATATTCTAACGCAAAAGATAAAGGAGCCAAAGAAAACAGATGAGCAAATTAAATAAAGATCAAGTCTCAAATTCTTATTGCAAAAGAATCTGTACAACACTAAGTGCAGTTTATAATGAAGTAATATTTCCCCTTCCATAGTACCATTTACATGTATAATACAGTCCAGAGTCAATGATCTCAATGACTGTACTATATAGTATGATGATTTATGAGTATCTCAGTTCTTCCCCATTACCATTGTCAAATTATAATGTAACTGCAGTCTACACCTTTACCCTAGGTAAAAGTCAGGTATTTCTACCAATATATCATCACACAGTCTATGTAACAGACTAAGAAAACTGAAATTTGGTTAATATTTTGTTATTATCTCCGAATTCCACTTTCCAGAACCACAAACCCTAGGACTAAAAATCATGAGAATCATTACCACACACTGTGGTGGGTAAATTCTATCAAACATAAAATTCATACAATTATTTTCCCTAAATTCTGTCACTATTTCATAACTTTTCAGTTAACGTGTTTCCTTTTAAATAATCTTCACTACATTCCAGTCTACTTTTTCTGTAACTATTAGTATATAATTTTTTGATCATAATCTCAGATTGTTAAAGGCAGTAATTACTCTTAGGGCATTTGACCTAAGTTTCTTATCCTCATAAAAGCCCACTAAAATAGAATACTCTCTATGTATCTTAAAAATATTGATTGGTTTACTTCTATTGTTTAATTTTTGAAACTCGAGGACAAATAACAGTACATATAGCAAAGACATTAAAAATAACTTTATAAAGCTAATAGAGGCTAAGTTCTATTTAATAAAGTGATTACAAATATATACGCATAGGTATTTAACAAAATTACTTACTAAGCCTACTCAATATTTGTGATTTGAATACAATTAATTTCCAAGCAAGAGTTCATGTCCATGTAAGTCACTCTTTATAATACACAATCTATGCCAGGAAAAGAAAAAAAAGCAAATCCAAGTCTTCATTCACAGTTCTCCTTCTGAACAAATTATATATCAGCATCCCACATTTCCCCCTCACACACAAACACACACACACCCAACCAAATTTCAATATACCCACTAGTCAACTATCGTCAAAAACTCTTACCTCTATATAGGCTATGTATGAAAACAGAAAACAGTATAAAAGCACACCAACATTTTTTTTCCAGGTGTTCTATCTATTCAATCAAAAAAGTAGGCATCCTCCTTTTATATACTATTACAAAATGTACCTTAAGCTCTTTTCCAATCCCAAATAACCTTTGTCTCTCATCAAAAACCCTTTAAAACCTGGATTATCTACAAAACCAGTAACAAAACAATACCTATAAAAAGGAATCCAACACTTCAACTTTAGAAGCAAAATTCCACAGCACTGAAAACAAACAGAAAATCAGAGTCATATGAATATAGGGTTTCTTTACCTTAATTTTTCCACAGTTGGTTTAGCTGGTGTGCTACCAGCTGAGGAAAATCCATTGTCACTGTCTGAGGAATCTCCAAATCTGCGAGAAAGCCAGTCCCTTAATGGTCTATGGAAGATTAAAAAATCATAAAACTGGGCAACATAAAAAAGGTTACTATTAGAAGCATGAAGGTTAGTCCTATATTTCAAGATATATGAACGTACCTGATAAAAGGAATGGCCATAAAAAATTTGTTAGGCGCCAAACCAAGTTTGGATTTTGGGGTCATATCATTTCTATGACAAGGCAACTTCTCAATAGAGAACCACTCAATGTTCTAAAAAAAGAAAACAATCCAGTTAGCTACTATCAATAAATTTCTAAAAACAGTTTTATGCTTCATTCAACTAGACTACCCGCTGGCAAAACTTAAACATGATTTGATACATACCCGAATTTCTCTTCTAGTTTTCGGGTTAAACTTTGTGTCTTTTGGAATTCCTGGAATGATGTACAAACGAGCAAGCTGGTCATTGATTCGAAGTTCAATGTAATCGTCCTTACAAATATAATCTTTGATATCAAAACCAGTTTCTTCAAAGACCTAGAAGTAACAAATTTCAGTGGTGGTTTTCAGTGATTGCTGTTTGACCTTCAGTTCATTAAAATTTGTCTATTTCAAAGGTAAAAAGAAACCATGTTTAATCTGATTAACATACCGTGTTTCAGTTAACTCTTGGTCTCGTCGAGCCTTGAAATTTTCCTAGTAATGTCTGTATTACTCTAACAAAGTCTTCCCTCACTTGACCCCCCCAAATCAAAAAAGGTAAAAATTCAAAATTAACCAGGCAATTCAAGGCCTGAAAATACTAAGCAGGAAGTCTAATACTCCAGGGCCTAGTTCTAGAGCTCTTCCTCTACTGAAACATTATTACTATGGTCAAACTCATTTTATATATCCAAGCCTAATTTTCTTTACCTAATTATTGAAAATGTATTTATAATGAGATTTATAGTATATATTTACTTGGTCTTCATTCCCATTCCTGATAAGAGTTCTTGAAATTTCCTAAGCGATAAGAGCATCAAAGATGCCTTTTGTTATGTTAATGAAGTTATGAGGAGGCGAAGGAGAGGGTGGGGAGACACTCCCAAATGGCTAGAACTTCCAGGACAACTAGCGAGAACTCTCATATATTGGTGGTAGGAATGTAAACTGGTACAACCACCAAGGAAACTATGTGCAACAGGTATGTATCTTCTGCATGATTCAATGAATCCACTCAGAGAAAACAGGGCTGATTTACCTCAAAGGACATGTACAAGAATATTCACTGCAGTTATAGTAGCCAAATACTAGACACAATGCAACACACAAAGAACTATGGTATAAATGTACATTGGAATACTACAGACAGCAATAAAAGCAGGACTAGTAATGCATTGACACTGATGAATCTCATGACATTATAAACAAGCCAGATACAAAACACTAACAGTGCCTACTTGCAAAATCCTATTCAGACGTTCAAGAAGAGGTAAAACTAAACATTGTTGATAGAAGTCAAAATAGTGATTCCCTCTAGAAAGCGGGGGTGAAAATGGGTATTCATTGAAAGGCTAAGAAGAAATCTCAGGTGCTGGAAATGTTCTGTATCTTGATCTAGGAGGTAGTTTCAGATGTATATACATATATAAAATGGAATAAATGCTAAGAGGATTGTCCCTTACGTGTCTATCCTTCAACCAAAAAAGCTGAAAACGTGTATGATTCTCAATTCTATTTTTAATTATTCGCTCCAGCACCCTTTTTAAAATAGTAACTTAAAATAAATACCTAGTCATTTCTAAATATTAGAAAAACTATGCTAAAAGAAAATCATCTGATCTACATTCCTTGTGAGCAGAGTTTGTTGTGAATTCATGCTTAATAAAACAAGAAGGAATTGTCTGAGATAAAGGAGACTGAAGAGATACAATAAATAAATACAAATACAATGCAGGAGGCTGGACAGGATCCTGGATGGTAGATGGGGTATGTGGTAATTAGTAAATCTGAATATAAACCGTCCATTAGATAACACCATCCACCCTTCAACGTTAAATTCCCTATTTTGACAATAACACTGTGATTACATAAGATAATTTTCCTGTTCCTAAAAGTTATATGTAGAATTGGTTACACTGTGCTTGTAATTTACTCCAACATTATTCAGCATGAATAGTAAACTCTCCCCTTCCCCACCCGCCCCACACTTCTTTTGTTATACTGCAGTACCACCAAGTGGCAAAAGGAAATACTGCAACTCTAGGGCTGCCAGTTTACATCTTCATCACTCAAAAATGGAAACTACTGGACCCTCCTTGATGTCCAAGGGGTTAAGTCAACACTACTACCTCTAAGGCCTCAGTTTGATCCTCAGCCAGGGAGCTAACCCACATAGCACACATTTCTCCTGCCTTGCCCACTGCCCCTCTCCCCCAGGAGTGTATTTCAGTAAACCCACTGGCCTGTTCCCCACTCTATACCTGGTGAATCCGCTCATCCCCAAAACCTCTGGCCTACACCCCAGTTCTTCTATGCAAAAGTAAATAATAAAATGGCAACTACTATGAACTGAATTGTATCCCTCCAAAATCCATACGTTGAGGGTCTAACCCCAACATAACTATATTTGATCATAGCAGGGAGTGAGGTGTTCTAACCAAAATAGGACTGGTACCCCTATTTAAGAGGAAGAGAAGAGAAGAGAAGGTAGCCTTCTGCAAGTCAGAATGAGAATTCCTCACCAGGGCTTTGATTCCAGCCTGCTAGCCTTGAGAACTGTGAGAAATTTCTGTTTAAGTCACTAAGTCTGTGGACTTTTGTTACAGTATTCTGAGTGGACTAATACAGAAACCTTCCATCTTCACTCCCAAATTGTTCTGTCTTTATGACAAAGGTAAGTAAGTTATTTAAAAATTAGAAATCAATCAAAACATTTGTCTTCAAAACACTTTTCCAAAAATTAACACAAACTAAAATCTTTATTGACAAAGTTCTTTATCGGTTAAGAGAGGATACTATTTGAAACATGTTAAAAGTTAGATTATTATTAAAAGTTAAACATTTTCCCTAAAATTAAAGGGCTATTGTTCCTTAAAATTAAGGGACTATAGTTCCCTCAGAGCAAGACAAAAACTCAAAACAAAAAATTTCCTACTGATCCAAATCAGAAAAGCAAATGTTATTAGAAAATAAATAAAATCACAAATTCCTCACACTTTGTGTGTTTGCAAATGTGTGTTTAGAGATACCCATTTATATATAAATGTTGCTCAAGTGCCTGTATTATATTTGTTATAGACTACTATGTGGACTCCAGAACCTGACTCCCAGGTTTGCTTGCTGTTTTGGACATAGTATAAACTGTTTTGTTTCAGTTCCTTATTAATGGTGATAACCTCCAAAATAAGTATATCCACCCTACAAGATTGTCTTCAGATCCTATGATTCACATTTTATTTTCACTCCCATTGTCCTAAGAATCCATCACATTTACTTTCTTAAAAATTATGGTAAGCTACTGAAACTAGCACCACACAACATACACACCTTTTATTTTAATATCCTAGAACAGCGAATAAGTGAAAATTATACATGTCTTGGCTCACAGATTAGTTCTCTACCGCCTCTTCTACCTCCCCTTCGTTCTCCGGCCCCCCTCCTACAACATCCAATTTCTGCATTACCCTGACTCCCTACAATTCAAGTTTATCAAACACATCAGATGGTGGGTTCTAGTAGTAGATAAAATCCCCTGGATCTGGTTTAGTATTTGATTTGTTTCCCCAAGAAGTTCCAACTGTAGAGATAGCATTCTTACCCAATGTAGCCTAAATTTCTTTTATTCCAGATAACACTATCTTCTGGACCTGGACAACTATCTCACTGTTATAGGACTAGTCTAACTCCATGTACAGGTTAATACCTCTAAGTAAGATGCTGTGGCTCCTATTTTGTCCTGTTTTGTTCTTTTTTATGAGCAAGAGGGCTACAAAGTTTGAGAACACAAAAGGGAAGAAAATGCTGCTTCATCCCTGTCATCTACAGAAAGGAAAAGATTAGAGGAAATGGCAATTCCTCACCTGTTTCCTAAAGAGCTTTCAATTTTAAGTGGTGTGCATAAACCTTCCTTTACATGTAAATAATGGCTTTGCCTATAAGCTATTGCAAATACTTGTTAGATAAGCTGCTCCATGCTGAAATTAAAAAGCAGCATTTTAAATCTCTCTTTAAATCCTCTATCAGAGAAACCGAACAAAGGGTCAGGAAAAGACAAATTTGCAAGCTGACTATAGAGCTGAGACACGCAGCAGGGTAGGGGTGTAGGAAGAGGTTAAAACTGGAGGGAAGAGCACAAGGGACTATAGTGATGGATCCCGGTGGGGTGGATCCCACCATGCTATGGCAGTGAAAGAACTATGTGGATTGCACCTGAGGGGAGAAATCAAATACTCTCCAAAAATCAACAATGATGTAAGAAAAATAAATAAGTAAATTTAATTATCAAAATTTAATTAGTGGTTTGTAAGAATTTTAATTATTAACCCTCACTAATAGATCACACCCAAACTGAAACCAACCAGTAAACAGTGCTGCAGAAAAACAGTAAGGCAATAAATTCAAATTAAATATGCCACAAAATTCATGTAATAATCTCAAAAATATTCACTACCAGCTTAGATTTTAAAGATATTACTTGCAATTATAAAATAATTAAACATATTACTTTTAGTGATTGAGCCCTCGAGTAAGAATTAATTTATGTACCTCACAGAGATTAAGTGACCAGGCTATTGAGTGACACATAACAGAAATACATGGGAACAAAAACCTCTCAACTTTTTAGCTAGTTCACTTTCCAGTGTAGATACATCCTCTAGCTCATCTTCTCAAATGTCAAGGAAAAAGATAATGAATTGATAAAGAGAATACAGTTTATAATCTATCAGAAGATGCTATATAATTAATGTTAAATGAATGATAAAGAGAAGTGCTATTAAAATTCAGACACTACTGTGGGCTAGAACTGATGGTTAGATTTTAAAATAAAATTTTAAGAAAGAATGAATTTTAAAAGTTGTCGAATCCAACCCTCATTTTGAAATAGGGGGTGTGGAAGGATGGAGGCAGGAACAGGTCAGACCAGTTACCGGCCACAGGAAGGTCCCAGGACTGGTAAGATATGATGGACACCAGAGAAATTGCGTTTTTCTATAATCATTGTCTATGCCCACTTTGTTCTAATCTGCACATCTTCTACCCATGCATTGTGTCCATGAGCTTGTTTCAGGCATCTGGGCAGGTATATAAACACCCATGATCAGATCACCATGTAACCTATGGAATTATGCAAGATCAGACATGTGCATTCCACTCTAGAGGACAGAGATGGCCTCAAAGGACACAGGATCTTTGAAGACTTCATAAATCTGGTGAGGACTTCCCTCAGAGAGTCAACCTAGAATCCTGTCCAGAACTAGTTCCTTTTGACTCTCTAAGCTTAAGTGTAGCCTGCGCTCTCTGGTGTCTTCTCTTAAAAGCACAAAGGACTCAAAAATCTTTTGGGTCAAGGGCCTAAAACAATTTTATAAATAGGAAACTCATGTCCTGTTTACAGGGCTAGTTGGTGATGTCCTTCAGAGAAAAAAGATAATTTGAGCTGGGTCTAGAAAGGTACCTAGAGAGGATCTGCATAGGCAGTATGAAGAAAGTACTTTTCAGGTAGAGAAATAAGTAAAAGTTTAAAGGCTGAAACAAATCAAATTCAGGGGACAAATAATAAATCCTTTCAACTAAGAAGAAAGATAAATTGAGAATAGGAAAGAATATTTGCAGTAGGAGGCTAGGCTAGGTTTTTGAGTACTAGAACTAAATTTCTTAGAAATGTTTAAATTGTGCAAATGTTTGGACATAAACATTAAACATAAAATAAGGGTTTAATATACAAAATGTTTTAGCAATTACAAATCCAATTCTAAAAGGAAAGGCAGACAATATTATGAGAAAAGGAGTTAAAGAGATGATAGAATAGAAAATGGACAATGAAAGAAAATGAAAATAAGGGGAAAATACAGTATATTTTCTGTATAGAGAATAAGACTATTGAAATAAGCAAGTCTAAACAGCTAAAACAAAAAAAACAAAACACTTTTAAAGCAAAAACTAAACAAATGCTACTGTTTCAAATTACAATAACTCACCTCTCTAGCAGCACAGTCATGTGGAGCTTCTTCTTTATTTACTTTCCCTTTTGGAAATCCCCAGCCTGACTTTGCTAGGTAACCCTGAACCAGTAATACCTACAAAATAAGCAGGGGTAAAACTGTAAAATAAAACTTGCAGCCTTCTTTCCAATGCTCCTTCTGTGGAGCTAGTCTTACTTCAGTCAGGTAACTGTTATCACTGATAATTTATTATAAAGTCCCTGGTTTAAGCGTCTTTCATGAGTCTGAATATACCACTACTAAAGAAAGGCCACAGCCATTTAAAAATATTCCTTCAACAATTAGTTGAGTCTTTTTTAGAATAAGTCATACCAATAAGTATAAAATATTGAGATCCAGAATGCAGCATCAAGTTTCAATAAATAAGCAAAAGACAGACTTTTAGCAATAAAAATCTAAGTATGTTTTAAAACCTCAATTCAGAACATTACAGAAATAACATTTTGTTGATAATCACATGTATTTTAGAAGGGTAAAAATTAACGGTTGTCACCATTTCACTAGAAATCTTTTATTATACTCACATTTTCAAGTGTCTCATCAAGAATAATTGCACCATATGTTGGTACTCCCATTTTATATTCCTTCCATTCATCCAAAACTTTTTCCACATCTTCACCTTGAGGCAGCAAAAATGGACAATGACTAAAGAGTATACATAGTGTTAAGGAATCTATTTTCTCCATTAATAAGCACGAGCACCTACATAAAGGGACAATTTAAACTGTGTTTCATATGAAATTACTCAATCACCTCAACTCAAATTTATTTTTCTTGTGTTTGTTTATTCATTTATTTTCTCTTGTAACAAATCAAGCTAACTTGGAATATCCATTGTCTCATGGATCCTAAAACTGACACATATATTCCAGAACCATGTAAACACAGAGTTCAACAGATACAGAAACTGAGAGCAAGAAACAGAATTATAGTACACACACACTAGTAAAAAGGTAGAAACTAGTTAATGTACTCTGGAAAGTAGAAATAGGGATAAAACATAGCACTATATACTGCTGAATTTCTTTACCATGAACATGTATTTATTTTACACTCAAAACTTTAAGAGGAAAATTTATTAAGGATTATAGAGTAAGGTTAAACTGGGTATCAAGTATAACCTATTTAAAATTGGAACAGGGGTAAATTCCAATAGTTCAGAAAGCAGAATATTTATACAGTTTTCTTTCTACCTATAATGCTTCTTATAATATCAACTACATCTGTAACTTCAGTGTTATCTCGTATTTTATTTCTATTCATTAAAAAAACTTCTTTTAAAACAATAACATAAAAAAGAACCTGTACTTGCTACACTTCATATAATTAGAACCAAAACCAAATGGCATCAATTTACCCCCTGACAACTCTTTAATCCTCCTTCAAACTTAACAGTCATAAATGTAATTCATAGTAATTAAAAATTTCTACAAATATCATTATTCAATGAAAATAGATTTAATTGCAAAAACCCTTTAATGTTAGGGTTAATTGCTAAATATCATTTCTAACTTTTAGTAAAATTCTTAACTACCCCAAATTATTCTGAGTGCTGAATCTGGGTTACTGGGCCTTATGCAAGAGTTTTAAGAAAAAAAAATGTCAGGTGCATTAAATATAGAATATAAGAATGCTAAGCACATGTCTACTTGTAGTTTATACATTCTTTTGAAAAAGTAATTTTTGTATATTCCTTTTATTAACATTTTTGCAGAAACATGAAAAATCTTCTGTAAATATAAACAATCATTTAGAGTGTAATCTCCACCCGAAACCCTACCATTATCTTAGTATCAATTTCCTCATGGACAACAAAGCTCTTCTCAAGTTCTAGCTTCAATTCCTCCTATTTCTTATCCTTCACATCCATTTCTACTTCTGGAAATAATTCCCAGAGCAATGTTCTGGACCTTGCCATCATCACCACTGGAACTAATCTGACAATCTGATTAAGATAAAAATACCTTGACCATAACTTTCTATGGTATTCTTTCAGTTTTCACAGCATTATTACATCATTATTTTACATTTATCTTTTACTGTTTTCCTTTCTCCATATAAGCACCTTTCTACTTTATTTTCTTCCCCAAACAATACGGTCCATTACTCTAATCAAGCTTCAACCCAAGAGCAAATTCAGGATATCCATTCTTTATCAGAATTGCTGAGCATTTACTAAACTCTCAAGACTATGTACAATTTACGAAAGAGAAAACAGGTATTAAAAAGTCCCACAATTTCCTCAACATTGCATGGCTAGCAAATGGCAAAGACGGGAAGCTATCCCAAGGAATCTGGATTAGCTTTTATACTACACAGGCAAAATCTCCACTTAAATATAGCATATGTACCACAAACTATCCTGTCCATAACTTCATTCCCCCCACAAAGTGTCTCCTAAAATTTTTCTACCAATGGAATAACATACCAACCCACTCAAATGCTCGTATCAAAAATCTGAGTTCCAGCATTCTTTGTCCTACACCCACTCCAAACATCCAAATTAACACTAATTTTACCTTCCAAACAACACTCAAATTTAACCTCTTCAGGGCCTCCCTGGTGACACAAGGGGTTAAGTCAGAGCACTAAGAAGTTATTCTCAGCATGTTCAATCCCTGGCAAGGGAGGTGACCCACATGGTGCAGCAGACCTCTCCTGCCTTGGCCACTGCTCCCCTCAGCAGTGTATATCAGTCAATCTGCCTGTTCTGCTCCGCAGTGTCTCTGGTGAATCCTCTTACCCCCTACACCTCTGGCCTATAACCCAGTTCTTATATGCATAAATAAATCTTTAAAAGAAAAAAGTTAACCTCTTCATTCACTTCTATCCAGGTTTCCATCTTTAAAATTATTCTCATAAATTATGAAAATGCTATTAACTAGGTTCCCAATCTCACCTTCCAGAGTTTTCTTTCTAAACACCCCTAGACAGAAATAAAACAAAGGAAGAAAATCTTAAAAATAGATAAATAAGGTGTGATGGCATATGTAATACTTCAACTTTTCTTTATGTGTAAGCTTTCTCCCAATGAAAAAAGTCTAAGGTTTTCTTTTAAATCTCCCATATTGGTCTATTACTCTTAAGTATAAAGTTAAAAAAAAAAAAGCATACAAGAACCTTTTATACCTTAGCAATGATTGTCTTTCCAGAATTCTCTCTTCTTCACCCCACTTACTCAAAAACCAAATCAGATTTAACTTCTCCACTCGTTCACAAATGTTTTTCTCACAGACTTGCTCTAAAGAAAACTTTTATCTAGCTTCAAACTTAAGTATCCCTCTCTTCTATACCCACTAAACACTATACAACCCTATCATGATTTATCAAACTGCATTGCAATCATTTCCTTTCCTGACTCTCTCATCTTCTTGAAGATAGAAACTGCATTCTTCCTGTTCACTACAGAATGTCTGGCACAGAGTAAGTGCTTCATTACTTAATGAATACCACATTAAAACAAAGTTTTTTTCTTCATGTAACTGAATTTTAAAAAGCATAATTAAATAGGTTCTCAGGTTTTTTAATAGCAGAGGAAGATTAAAACCTATGCTATACACAACATTTTATCCAGGCCCTCAAAATATATCTGAAGTTGTTTTGGTGGGACCCTAACATATGCAAAATGTACAAAAATTACAGAATTAAAAGAGGATTTGTTTTGCTCATGTTTCTCTAATAATAACTTCTTAAAAGCAAAGTCTTTCTCCACAGAATCTATACCCCAAGGCTTTAACAAATGAATGTTAAATATCACCTCTATTCTCCTTGATTTCTCATTTATTTCTTCACATGGAATGTGAAGATGATGAATGATCAAAGAGCTTGATCATTTCTTCCAATAAAACATGTCTCCTCAGTTCTTCTTTATGGTCCCTCTATTATGGTTCAGGACCTCAATGGTTCCTATCTCAAGTAATTAGTTAGAGTCCACCCTATGGTTCAACCTATCCTGCCAAATAAATCTTCTTGAGTGCCATTTTCAAATGACCTCAGTAATCTTTACCCATGCTCAAAAACTTGCTATGGCTAACAGTTTTCTAGAACAGTGTTATATCTATTTGTGCAAAAGCCCTCATCTATTCCTACTCCAACTCTAGTGTAGTACATTGAACCTGTGAATATAATTACAATTCAACACGACTTACAGTTAAAAAGTTACCTACAGAATAAAAATCAAAGATCTTCGACACAAATCAACCCTTTATACCTTCTATCCACATCTCCTATTATGTCTCCAGTAGAAACCCCAGCAGAAATTTACTTCCTGAGATAATCTTTATGTTCTCTGGCTCTCCAATTTTGTTCAGTCCCTTTTTATTACCTGGTAAATACTATTCCAGCTTCTATCTACTGAGATAACCCTATTTTCCCTTTAAAAATATAAGCTTGAACCTAAAATATTTCCACTGTTTTCCCAAGTTCTAAAAACACTTCATGTAAGGAGTATTGGCATGTTTTTGCTTTATGACAGTTTCTTAAATATTAATATGACTCTTATAATTAATAAATTATGACAAGTTTCTATCATATTTGTAAATAAGAAAAAACAAAAAATCTTTGAAGAAGGTAAAGAAGTCTTCACATTTGCTAGAATCAAAAACATTACTTTGAACACACTAAGTATTCAATAAATAGCCAAGAATTTCTACCCCATCTAATTAAAGATGACATGGTTAAATGAAAGCAATAGGAACAAAAAAATCAATGCTACAAATAGGCTGGCTAGCTATAATGAAAAGAAAATCCAATTTAATTCTAATCATCAATGTACACTTCAAGGTATCCTCTATGTAAAAGAACACGATTAAATTCTACCATTTGATAACTTAGAAATCAAGAATGTTTTATCTACTAGATTATAAATTGCAAAGACAACAGAAAATGTGTACTAAAATATTAAGAATGAACAACAGTTGTTACATTTATAAAAAGGATATCAGCTTTAGCAAAGTCTCTTATCCCACACTGAGGTAATCCTGGTGTGTTCTGCATGTAGAAATCCAAGTAAAACCAATGGGCAAGTTCAATCTGAAAACACACTCGAATAGCATTGTCTCTTTCCTCGCTGGGAATATGCAAAATAAACCGGCTGTCAAAACAAAAAAGCATATGAGAAATTATATTTACGAACCATACAATTCATTTACATTTACTTTAACATAGAAAAGGGATTAAAAATTGTGCTAATAAAGGAAGCAAAACTGGATGAAATTATTATAGAGAAGATGACTCTAAAGGGAAAAAATGGCGTCCCATGTATCTCACTCATGAAGAATTTTTGTAAGAGATCATTCGGCCCCTGGTCACAAGTTCACTAATAATAAATTAAGTGAGCAGAAAAACAACCTTCACCAGGATTTCCTACCACGTCTGGTACCATTTTCTAATAAAATATGTCAATATACTCAGACTCCAAGAAAAAAAGACACCTGTTCATCTTCACAGTTATTACAAAGCAATATTAAAGAAATTTATACTCTGTTGCTCATTAATAGACTTCCCAGAGTCCCATCTGGAGAATCTACAGTCAGTTCAAACTTTCAAATATACTCAACTTTCAAAAATCCTAAATTGTCTTTCCCAAATACACCACAAAGGGAAGGTATTTTTTATAGAGTACAAATGTAATTAAGTTATATATACCTATGTATATATATGTGAATAAGATAATGACCTGCATTTTTGTGCACCAACAATTTGTAAGTTTAAGTGAATGTGATTTATAGCAGTCACCGTTTCTTCCACAGAACTGCAGATTTGGCAATCCCATCTTCCAGGGAGCTTTAGAGACAACTTGTACTACAAAAGTCCACTGCTCTTTAGAGCCTTTAAAATTATCTTATGCCCAAGACTCCATTGCAGACCTTCATGATTGGGTACCTGCTTATCTCTCAGCTATCACTCCTCTCTTCTACATTAAATTCCCTCCATTGTTGTAGTTTATGAATCCAATTATTTGTTCTGTCTTCACTACTTGGTACCTGTGGTTCATAATGTTAATGTCAATGACTTTCCGGGTATCTGTTACTTACACTGTACTATGGCTGTTGACTGAATTGTGCCCCCCCAGAAGAAATGTTCAAGTTTTAACTCCTACTACCTTTAGTATGTGACCTCATTTGGAGAAGATTTTATACTTTGAGGTTAAAATGACGTCTTTAGGATAAGCTTTAACCAGGTATCACTGATTTCCTTCCAAAGGGGGAAACTGGACAGAACCACAGACACTCCTAGAGTTAAGATGATATGAAGACTTGAAAGAATGTCATGTGAAGAGTGGAAAACTGGAGTAATGAATGTAAAACAAAAACACCTGGGGCTACCAGAACTAAGAGGTAAGAAAGGATTCTCCCCTACAGGACTTAGAGTCAGCAAGGCTGTGCTAACACACTGATTTTAGACTTGTAGCCTCCAAAATGGTGAGAATAAATTTCTGTTGATTTTAGTCACCCAACGTGTGAAACATTATCAAAGCCCTAGGTATGTTATGACCAGGGAGAAATACAGAATTATAAAATGTGAAAGTAACAGTGTATTTTTTAACATCCCTTCTCTTATGCAGGTAAATCAGACTCCTCTGAAGAGACTCACACTCACTTCTCTGTTAACAACAATTACTTAAATTTTACTATTACTGTCCAAACTCTTTCAAATTACTGAGATAATTTACATGATTTTCATATACTTTTTATTCCCATAGCCTAGCAAATTGTTTGACATATACTGATAACGGTATACAGATAATTACAATTTATCTCTTAAGTGACAACACAGGTTCCTATACCTGGTAAGTGGTCATAAGCACACTCCACTCTCCCTTCTGGAAGATGCAATTATGAAACTTGGACTAAATACAGGGACAGTTATTTGAGGATCATGAAAAGTAGATAACAGCAGGAAGACTAGGAAAGGTGTTTGGTATTTGAAATATATCTACCATTTTTACAACGCCCAGTCCTACTGCCAGACTGGACTAAGGATGTAACGAGCAGAAATAGAGAACTCTAGTATAAGCATTCTAGTTTTGCCTTAAGAATCAAGAAAGGAGGGGCTTCCCTGGTGGCACAAGGGGTTGAGCACCGCACTGTGGGGCTTCTGTAGCCACTGCAGTGCGAGTTCCATCCCTGGCCAGGGAGGGGACCCACACAGTGCAGCAGACCTCTCCTGCCTTGCCTGCTGCTCCCCTCAGCGGTGTATTTCATTCTATCTGCCTGTTATGCTCCCCACTCTGTCTCTGGTGAATACTCTCACCCACGGCTCTGGCCTGTACCCCAGGTCTTGTATGTGTAAAATCTTAAAAAAAAAAAAAGAAAGAAAGAAAGAAGAAAAGAGTCTAAAGGAGTAACCTAATGCTTAGAATCAGAAGAGGAAATTCTCCCTTTTCATTTTCTTTCTCTGGTGACCCAGTCCTAACCATAATGGTTACCTGGAGCTCATGGCACACCAGCAAGGAGCAGGCCAGGATCCAACTCACAGCAGCTGGAGGTGGTCACAGGTGGGTACTTGTGATGCCAGTAGGGGGCTGTAGTGGCAGGATGGGAACACTGGAGTAGGGTTCCGGATGGTTCTGGGCAGACCGGTCAAGGAAGGAGTCTCTTGGAGCCCTCGGTGGCTTTTCATACTTTATTTAGTAAAGGTGGCCAGGTACATGGCAGGCAGGGGTGCCAGGGGGCCGGGAGGCTGGCAGCCCTCCCAGCCCCCAGCGCATCTCACCCTCTCGGCTGCTTCTTCCCTCTCTCTGTTGCTGCTGCTGCTGCTCATCCTGTCTGTTCTGTCGGTCGGTCCTCACAGTTCTGTCTGTTGGTCCTCACAGTTCTGGCGTCCTCATGATGCCGCCCATTTATGCCCATGTCCAACACAGGTGCGCCCACTTGCGCATGCCCATCCTGGAATGCTCGCAGCACCGCAGGTGTCCATCATCAGTGGTGGGAGGGTGGAAATACCTGATCAACCTTTACCCTACAGGGGCCCAGAGCAATGATTCTGGCAGATGGGTAAAGGAAGGAGTCCTGGAGCCCTTGGTGGCTTTTTATGCTTTTACTATCAGAGGTGACATCATTATCTCAGAGGCGACCAGGTACATGGCAGGCAGGGGGCCCGGGGGCCAAGAGGCTGGCAAGCCTCCTAGCCTCCCATGCATCTTCCTCTCTGGGCTGCTGCTGCTTCTTTCTTCTCTCTGCTTCTGTCTCTCCCCTTCTCTTCTGCTCTGCTGCTCTATGTTCCTGTTCTGGTTCTGCTGGCGTCCTTGTGATGCTGCCCTTATACGCCCATGTCTAAGCCCAGGTGCACCCACTTGCGCATGCCCACTTAGGCATATGTGCAGAACCACAGGTGTCCATCATTACACCAATGGTGGGAGGGCGGAAAGCCTGATACTTTTCTGACCCTACAGTACTACAATAATGCCACAGCCCACCGCAACTGTCTGAAGGTTGGGGGGAAAGTACCAGATGCTGAACACATGTAAAGGAGACAGCAGCACCAGGAGGTGGTGCCAGATACTTAACAGCTCTCAAAAGTGACCCAGACAGAGCAGCAAATGGCCGGTAGTGCTGGTCACCCAGTTACTAGAGCATTATTAGAAACACTAGTGTTGCAGCTCTTGTGAGTTGTTGGTCCACACGAACAAAGAATTCTTTGAGACACCAGGTCTGGGACCTTTGGTGGTTTTTTTCAGAAAAGGTCAGAGGCAAGTCAGAGACAGGTGCTGCCAACCCAGCCTTTACAAAGCTCTTTGGTTTCTCTGTGAAGCATTCAGCTTCTCTTCTTTCTTCAGAGGTGGGCTTCTGATGTTGCTGCTTTTTCCTTTCTCCAGAGATCAGGAACAGAGTTCTTCTCAAGTACAGACTGACTGCAAGAGTTGGTCTCTCTTCTGAGACCAGAACTGAGAGTCTGAGTGGCCAAGAGTTCCAAGCTGGCTCCTGCCCTTCTTATATCTTCTCCCAGGGTTTCCCCCAACTTCCACAAGTCTGATTGAATCATTTTCAATTCTGTGGCTGACTGGACCACTCACCAATCAGTTCACAGCTCACACCTTATCTGTTCATTCCACAATACAAGCACCAAATCCACAGGTCTCTCTACTGCCTGCAGCTGAAGGGATAAACAGCAATGGAGCTGGCCCAGCGGGGCCCCACACTCCTCCCTGCAGTCCTAAACTAGGGCTCCATGCCCTGGAAACCATTGCCACCCACTATCACTGGCTATCTCTGCCTACAGCCCAAGCCCCATGGAGCCACTGGGGGCTGGGCAGTAAAATCCCACTGCTGCTTGCACAGCCCACAAGCAGTGCTCTGGAGCCAAGTGCCAGAGTCCCAAGGGGGGTGGGCAGCAATTTTAAACCCACAGAATTGTTTATGAACATTGGTATCCAGCCCCAAGCTACATAATTTTGGATTAGACTACACAAAGACCATACATAAGCCTCAGAATGGTCACTGGGTTATATACACAGGACAAACAGCACTGCAAATATCAGCAGCCTCTGAGTATTGGAAAACCATATTTCTGACAAGGGATTAATATCCAAATACTAATTGTAGTGCTAGTCAGAAGAAACACAAATACTGGATGGTTTCACTCATATGGGGACTATAACACAAAGCAAAGGAAACTGACAAATCTAAACCAATATAAATCCTAGAAATATGACAAAGAATTGAGGCTACTCTAAGGGGAAGGAGGTCCAATGGTCTATGGTGAAGAATTATGGGTGTTCTGGTGATTGGTGTGGTTTGGTAACATACATCTTAAAAAGGTACGAAACTATCCTCCTAAATCATACACAGTGTTGTAAATAAAACTAATGTTATCTCAATAAGAAAAAGAAACAGTTTAAGAGTCTGCTTGATATAATAGAAAGTCTATTAATATTAAGTTCCTTGGAGTTCCTTCCACAAGCATGGGGGTAGGGAGAATAACATCCTATGATCTTTTCTAACTTTAGAAGTTCAGTTTGGGTCTGGCATCCAGAAGCAAAAGTCCCATACACTGATTTTCAAAGTTCCCCCAATGTAAAAGCAGTTGCCCTACATATTTATATAAAGTTTTATCAATAAACTAGCCCCTTTACTATCTAACCCTGAATATGGAAAAGCAACCAAGAATCAACCAACATATTCTATAATCTATGACAAAGAGAAATTAAACTTAAAAACTGGCTCTGAAGAAAAAGTAGTTTTGAGGACTCTTTTAAAACTTTGGTACTAGCATGGACCATGGACCACCAGGAAACAGTGAGAAATAGACATTGTAAAAACCCAGAAAGTTTACCTCGTAATGACTCCCTCAAAGAAAATTACTTATTAACGTGCAACAGCAAAATAAGAATGAAAACTAAGAAAAAAATAAAACATGAGCTTCCGTAGTGAATAGATACAACCTGGGAAAACTGTGAGAGGGGAATTCCAATATGCTAGCTGTCTGGCAAGTCTAGAAAGCAACTAGTCCACGCTTAAAGAGACTGGAGGTCTCGAAGAGGGCACATTCCAGGAAAAAAAACCCTTAGAGTAGGTACACAGTGTAGTTTAGGGTTTGGTAATGAATATAATAAAGGAGGAGAAACAGAAGAGGGGAAGGAACCACTAGAAACGTTGGAGATTTATTTTGTGATAGAAAGCAATTTTGGTTCAGTAGAACATTGTAGACAGTGTCTTCCCTACTTCTCCTAATTGCATTTCACCCAGAAGTAGCCAGTATTATCAGCCTGGTGTATATCCTTTTAGACTTTTCCTGTGCATACATACACATAACATATAAAAAACTGTAAAGGGAACAAATGACTATTACACTCAATAATGTAATTGTGTAAATCTTTTCAAAACAGCTATTTTCCCCTCAATTCATTATATGCTAATTGCCTCATGAATTCCTAAATACTGCACAGGATTCCAGTAAGAGATGTTGTACAGTAAATCATTTGAAAAATAACATCCCAAATCTTAGGTTATAAGCACTCTAATGGTTACAAAGTCACAGGTTGAAAATTTAAATTTTCTGCTCTAATTTTCAGCTAAAAATAAATCCCAAACTTGACATTTCTCCAAAATTTACTCATTTACAGCCAACAACTGAAGTAGGCAAGACTGTCAAGAATACGTAGTCAAAGCATCATAATAACACAAAACCAAAAGCCTCCTAAGCTAGAAAAATAAAGGAAGTTAAAACAAAAATCAAGACCAAAATCATAAACCAGAGGTACTTAAGAAAGCAAGGAAATTAAGAAAAATGAGCCTTTTTCCACTTGAACTTTATGTAGAAAGTGTAACTTCCAAGTGTAAAAATGTCCTTTAAAAAAACCCCGCAAAATAATTAGAAGTCTGAATTATTAACATTAGAAATATTTAATCAACAAAGATGTATTAACTTGAAAGTTACATTACTTTTAAAACCTGAAACTTTAAGAAATAATTATTTGGTTTTAATATTAGTTTCTCAAACAGACCAATTTTTAAACACATCATCCTTATTTATACTGAAAAAATAATTGAAAAAAACAATTTCTTAAAGAAAAAAAGTCACTATTCCAAAAGATTTAAATTAAAAATATATGTATATACACTCCCTGAAAAACCAAATAAGAACTTTAACAATTTAACACAAGGGCCTTCCTGGTGGCACAGCGGTTAAAGTCTCAGCACATCAAGCTATCACCAGCTACTGGGGCATGAGTTCTATGCCCTACCAGAGAGGGTACCCACATGGCACAGCAGACCTCTCGCCTGGCCTCCTGCCTTCCTCAGCAGTGTATTTCAGTGGATCTGCCTGTTCTGCTTTCCACTGTCTCTGCTGGATCCTCTTATCTCCTGTGCCTCTGGCCTGTACCCCAGCTCTTGTATGCATGAATAATAAAATTAAATCTTAAAAAAAAAAAAAAATTTAACACTTAACCAATGTCTAACATATTTAAAAAACACAATGTAATTATTTTGTCAATAAACAGGTTACATTTAAATTCAATCACCTGAATAGCCTAGGCTCATTTAAATGGTGTAATATCTTCAGTAATACACAAAATACAACCAGTTATTAGTAGAAAGATTAGTTTAGATACCTGTACACATATAAGATTACCATTTTTTTCTTTTTTTTGGTTTTATGAAGCCTGTCTTTTTTGTAAATCAACGTGTACCTCTATTAATCCTCACAAGATGATTGCACACTTTCCAAATAATCATCTAATTAAAAATCCACATCCTCTAAAAACATCTTGGAAAAATGAAGAAACTAAAAGTCACAAAACCACTTGTGTAAAATCATAGACATACATATGATCATTTTTTTATTTTCTAACAGAATTTAGATTCTTAAAACTAAAGACTATTGGCAACACTAGTGATGTCCTTTCTGGAGTTCAAGTAAACCTATCCTATTTCCCAAATTATACCATAGCCAAAGAAGCATAATGACATTAATTCTTGTTGCAAAATTACTTTATTTATCTACATGTACTTCTCTCTTGAGAGGTTTAAATTGTCAGATTAGACCTCCAATAACATCCACCTGGTCTAGGAGAAAAAAACCAGGCACTGAAGAAAAAGGCCTAGGTTTCAAATCTTGGCTTTCTAAATTACCAAAAACATGACTTGTGTAAATTACACCTCTCTGAAGCTGTTTGAGCAGATGAAAATGGAAATAACTGCATCTAACAAATAGGGTTGTTTCAAGAATCAATAACAATGATGCATGTTAAAGAAGCAACCAAGTGTTTGGCACACAGTTAATGTTTACTGTGATAGTTTCCTTCCTATTAAAAACATTATATGGCACCTAGTAGAAGCCACATAGATAAAATGAGTTTTAATCACTGGTAACCTGAATCATTTCACAACCCACATACACATGCGACAGCTCAGGTTATTAATGTGCAAAAAAACCAAACAACTGAGTTCGGGCAAAGAAAAAATTTTAAATCCATTTACAAGTGTTTTGTAGTGTTAGCTAACAACAGGGAAGAATGCAGAAAACTTCTATGTAAGAGTATACCAAGTGTTAAACCCTGTAGCTGAGAATTTCCTTTAGAATGACTGAGGGGGGTGGGGGGGAGCAGCTTTCGACTTTTCCCCCTTTCCCAATCTAAGTTTCGGGATGGACCAGAGTGCAATACTTAGAGGAATTTACAGAGCACGCCACAGACGTGCAAAAATGCACAGAGAACGGGTAAGTTTCTAAACTGCTTGGAGCGTAATAGGGGACCTGAGACTGCGATTTAAAACCTTGGGTCTTTCACAGAATTGGGGGACACAGAAAAAACAATGGAAGGGGGAGGGGCGGTCGGAAAAAGCCTGAAGACTCAGGACGTGGAGAAGCGGGGTCACCGGCGGGAAAGCAAAATAGTTGGGAAACTAAGAAAATGAGTTCTTTCCCGCGCCCCGCCGAAGGGTAGAGGAGCTGCGGCAGGAAAAGAGGGTGCTGTCGACCGAGCGAGGGGGCCGCCCGGAAACTAGCGGCGGGGCCGAAAAGCGAATACAGGCAGCGGGCGGGAGGCCTCGGGTGGACGAACGCCGGGAAAAGCGGGAGGGACCCCACGGGGCCGGGACGCGCGGGCGCCACGTACCTGCAGAGATCGTCCAGGACGCTGCCGGGAATCTCCACCCGTTTGGTCTCCATGATGAGCCCCCACAGCAGGAGCAGCGCATCCCGGCTCCGCACTGCCGGGGACCGAGGCTACGGCAAGGAGACCACGGGAGCCGGAGATGGGACGGCGGCGGCTCCACGGAAGTGGAGAGAGGAAGGGGCGGAACGGCTCACTTCCGTCCCGCTTCCTCAGCCCGGGACCCCAAGGCCGGGTCAAAGCGCGGGCAGGGCCCCAGGAACCACGCCCCTGCCCCGCTTGAAAGGCCCAATAGGAAGCTAGAGAATTGGAGCGTGGCGCGCTGGCCAATGAGACGTTTGTTTATTGGTCCGTCGTCGCCAATCCGCCTTCGAGTGGCTCAGAGGCTGCTCGGCAAGCCGACTTCCCGGGGTCGGGGTCTGGGTCTGGGTCTGACCCCAGGGTGGGTGGGAGTAGGAACGCGGGAGGACGCGGAGCCGCCTATGTGCTCCTGAGCCCCGCCTTCCCGTGGTCCCGGAGGCCGGCGTCGTCTCCGTGACCCAGCAAACCTTTCACCTCGGCAGTCGCGGCCAGAGGGCCTGTTCCGCCAAGGATTGTGTCAATTCCGCCAATTCTGTGAAAGACCCAAGGTTTTAAATCGCAGTCTCAGGTCCCCTATTTACGCTCCACGACTGCTGGCACCGCCTGGCTTCACACACCGCTAAGGACATGTGTAGAGGTTACAGTATTTTTGCGACGGCTCACCTCTTCCCTACTCAAGCACCTCCATCCTGACACCTCCTGATGAGGAAGTAGAGAAAGAACTGGCTAGGTTGCCGGCTGGCTGGTTGCAAGATAGCAGCCCGAGGCTGGGTATATGAGGAAGCAGAAAGCAGACAGGCTAAGGCTGGTAACCACAAAGCTAGATGGCAGAGGCTGGTTGCCACAAGATGCATGTAGGGGCCTCTCTGGTGGCGCAGGGGGTTGAGCACCGCACTGTGGGGCTTCCGCAGCCTCTGCAGCAGCGAGTTGGATCCTGGCCAGGGAGGGGACCCACATGGCTCAGCAGAGCTCTCCTGCCTCTCACCTGCTGCTCCCCTTAGCAGTGTATTTCAATCTGCCTGTTCTGTTCCCCTCTCTGTCTCTTGTGAATCTTCTCACCACCACCACCCTCTGGCCTGTACCCCAGCTTTTGTATGCATAAATAAATAAAATCTTTTTTTAAAATAATGTGTAGGGAAATTACAGTAGCTTGTGGCTTCACAACTCTGGGTGGCAAAGTGGGTCAATAAGGCAAAGTAGGGTAGTGGAGAATTACCTAAAGGAGGGAAAGTCCCCATGAATGATTACAAAAGGAAACCTACCCCCAAAAGCAATGGGCTCCTCCCTTGGACCCACACCCCTCTGCTGTCAGAAGTCTCTTGCATAAATCTGAGCTTGCTAACCTTCAGTCCAGTATGTGATTAGTCCTTAATCACTAGAATACTAGTACCCAGACTATTGGCAACACTAGTGATGTCCTTTTTGGAGTCAGTGGATTGAGAGTGGGGTTCTTGGGTTCACTCTGGGAGAGGTTTCACCAGAGCTCTCTGTTCAGCAGCATGGGGCAAGTTTCCCAGGCGACTTTCCCCACGAGGCATAGTTGTTAGTTATATTTAAAAGAGTAGGTTTAGGGGCCTCCCTGGTGGCATAGGGTGTTGAGTACCGCTCTGTGAAGCATCTGTGGCACAGCAACGCGAGTTTGATCCCCAGCCAAGGAAGGATCCCACACGGTGCAGCAGACCTCTCCTGCCTCACCCGCTGCTCCCCTCAGCAGTGTGTTTCAGTTGATCTGCCTGTTCTGCTCCCCACTTGGTGAATCCTCCGACTCTGGCTTGTACCCAGCTCTTATATGCATAAATAAATAAATCTTTTTAAAAAACCATAAAGAACAGGTTTATTGGGAAAAGGGACACGAAAGTAAGACACTTGCAGAGACACAAGCAGACAGGAAGAGCTACCTGCAAAGGGACAGGTTTGCTAGGAGAGGCCTGCATGGTTGCAGGCAAGCAGCCTGAGGAGAGCTGCCTCTGCTAAAGGTCAGTGAAGAGAAGTGTAGTGCCAGGAAGGCACAAAGCAGATTATCTATGATCCAAGCAGACGGGACATGGAGGAGCCCTGGAGCCCTGGGTGGCTTTTTCAGGCTTTTATTGCTGTTTACATCATTAGTGACTGGTACACAGCAAGGGGGGGTTGCGGGGGGCACAGGGAGGAAGCTAGGAGGCTGGCAGGCTTTCTGTCTCATCTCTCTGCTGTTCTCTCTCTTTCCTCTGCTGGCGTCCTCGTGAGGCTGCCCTTATACGTGTGTCTTAGCCCAGGTGCACCCACTTGCACATGCCCACACCCTCCTTGGGTGCCCACCATCAGGCACGCGTGCAGGACTGCAGATGTCCATAATCAACATCAATGGCAGGAGGGCAGTAAAGCCTAATCACTCTCATTTACCCTACAAGAAGCCAAGGCATGCTCAGGTCATGGGCAGGCAGGAGGGCTGCTGCCCTGCAGGAGAGAGTTGGCAAAAAGAAGCACCTGCATAGGCGCAGGTGGGCAGGACTGCTGCCCCGTTGTGGTGGCAGCGTTAGGTTTTATCATCTTTTGGTAGGGAGTGGCTCATCTCTGTGGGTGGATGGTTTGTTCCTTAATCTTCATATTTTCACCTTCAAGTCTGTGCTCCTGAGACTCGCTAAGCCGTCTGATCCCTGCCTGGGTGTTGCATTGACCCCTAAGAGTCTTGGTTTTCTATAACTGGGTTAATGGTTTATGCTAATCCCTTCTGTTCCTACCTCCTTATGTGGTACAGGTTCTTGACCTTGTGGTGTTTCAAACTCTATTCTTTCTCCTCCATCATCACTATTCCTTTTTTAGTCTTACTTTCTTATCCTTATGAAAATAGTAGTTAACACCTTTTTAAAGCTTTCTTTTAAAAAAAAAAAAGATTTGTGCATACAAGAACTGGGGTGCAGGCCAGATGTGTGGGGGGGTGAGAGACAGAGTGGGGAACAGAACAGGCAGCTCAACTGAAACACTGCTGAGGGGAGCAGCGGGCAAAACAGGAGAGGTCTGCTGCACTATGTGGGTCCCCTCCCTGGCAGGTGGCAGGGATTGAACTCATGTTATAGTGGCTGCGTTTTGCTTCATAGTGAGTTGCTTAACCCATTGCGCCACCAGGGAGGCCCTGTTTTTTAAAGCTCTCTTTCTTTCTTTTTTTAAAGACTTAGTTATTTATACACACAAGAGCTGGGGTACAGGCCAGAGTCCAGAGCAGTGAGAGGATTCACCAGAGACAGAGTGAGTCCAGAATAGGCAGGCTGACTGAAACACACTGCTGAGGGGAGCAGTGGGTGAGGCAGGAGAGGTCTGCTGTGCCATGTGGGTCCTCTCCTTGGCCAGCGGCAGGGATCGAACTTGTGCTGCAGTGGCTGCAGTTTGCTTCATAGTGTGTTGCTTAACCCACTGCGCCACCAGGGAAGCCCTTGTTTTTCTTATTCCTCTCAACTGCATTTTGACATTATTTTGGTATTCGATGATCATATTAGAAGTTTCTTGATAGTCTTTGACTCATACTGAGAATAGAGAACTAAAAACTGGAATAAGTGCTATAAAATGAATTAAAACTCCCTGCGTGGGTGGACTTGTTTCCTGAGGCCTTCATAGCTAGCAGAGCCGTTTAGTAGGAACAACACATGGGATAAGACTCTGTAGGGCATTCTTTCTTTCTTTCTTTCTTTCTTTCTTTCTTTCTTTCTTTCTTTCTTTCTTTCTTTCTTTCTTTCTTTCTTTATTTATTTTTGTAGGGCATTCTTTAAACTGGGTCAAATACCCTAAAGAGATAACCCTTCTAGGGCAAGGTGGAAGTAGTCTGGGAATTAAATAAGGAGCAAAAGCTAGAGTATCTGTTTGCTTTACTCACTTCCTCTGGCAAGGTACTTGTACTAAGTAAGGAGGATCTAAGACAGCATTTGAATGCAAGCAGTTTATGTGGAAGGTGATCCTGGTAACAGGAAAGACTGGTAACAAAGCAGGGAAGTGAGTAAAGATAAGAAAACCTATAAAAGTATCATCATCAAGGGAGTTAGCTTTGGGTAACAAGATCTAATCCCATTAAAGAACCCCAGGAGGCCAGTGAGTGAATTCATCCCTAACCCTTTCCTAATGGAAGCCTGATTCAGACAGGCTTCCCTGTGGCCTCTCTGCCACCTAGGGCCTCTGAAACTGCATGTGCACGGCCTTTCTGTACACCTGTGTGTGTGAGTGTGTGTGTGTATGAAAGAATTGGATGGGGCACTCATGCATGACTGCCTCGGGACAATGGCCCACATCACAGGCAGCTGGCAGCCAGGGACGCCTATGTAACCTTTGACTGATTGTGTGGTCAGAGTCCAAGATGGTCTGGGAGTAGCTCAAAATTATACCAAGTACCTGCACAGGAAATTCTCCCTGTATACATGGCTGACATGTCCTCCCTTGTTCCCCATAAGATCGATTACCATTTGATCCCTTTAAAGTCCTGTTCCCCTTAAAGATGAATACCCTTTGTTTCCCCTGGACCCTGCTTCTCCTGCCATTGTCACATAATCAATTATGCTTGTGTATTACTGATAATAAAAAGCAAGAGGGCTGTACACTGAATATCAGAGTCTTGCCTTGCAAACTTGCTCCACGACTCATCCCACAAGTGTGACCCTGGGAGTATGCTGGCGTGCTCCTGACTACCAGACTTCCCTACACATGGTATATAACTCTAGGGAGACCCTCTTGGCCCCAGGGCTGGACTCTGGTTGACTTAAGTGAGTCACCAAGTCCATATCCTGGTCAGATTCCCTGTTCATGTCCCAATTCCCAGCTGGGGCACATAGTTACAGAGTCTAATCAGCACAAGTACTTAGGACTCTTATTCAAAACCTTAAGATCAAAAATTCTCTCTATTTTTTATTGGCTGGAATCAATTGATACAATGTCTCACCATTATCCTGAGAATAAAGCTAACATGTGTGTCAGGCAAAATTGAAGTATCTTTACAGAATGTGATGCAGGGCAGCAAGGGGCACTAAAACTGGCCAATGACACTGCCCAAAGAGTTTACCCATCACTGTCTGAATTCTTCATCCACACACACACCAGTTGCAAGACCACTCAGGTTCAGACAACAACATTAATGGGATTTATTCAACAAACGAGGGAAAACAGAGTTACTGTGGCCAGAAATGACTGCCTAACTCACCCGACGCATTGTCCAGTTTTGAAAGTCCTAAAGACAAACATTCCCAAGATGGTGTCTAACCATCAATGTGGGCCTGAAGCACGTGACAGCCAGACACAACAGGGGATGCTCACCGGAGCTGCCGAGACGCCCCCGCACAGCATTGACAAGTATACTCAAAGCAGCAGCTGCAGCAGCTGAATGACCCGGCAAAGGGCCACACTCACAGCTCAGCAAGGTGACTGCTCACAGTCGGTCTTCGCCTTCCCTGCTAGGCTGTAACAGCAGCAAAACTGGGAACAGTTTCAGTCGCTTGGCTCCTTGCAAAGCCTCTGAACTTTTCTACTCTGAGGCTGGCTGCTGGAAACCTCTCCATGTCCTTCAGAGGCCCACAAGAGCCCTCTGGAAGATCAGCATGGGAGGGTAAAAATGGCTGACCCTGGAATGGCTGAAGATCCAAAAATGCTGACATCCTAAATGCTAAATCCCCAACAGTGAATTCTGGGGACTATTTTGCAGTCCCTTATATTTCTTATCAGCATCTCGGCCCCCACCCTATACTTTGTTCTTACTTTGTTTGGGACTATCGATCTCACCAGCACCCCCCTGCAGGGGGCGCCACCTGTAATAGTCTTTGGCTTCAGCCCCCTGTTAGAAATGGAGCCAAAACGCCCAGCCTCAGCTGAGCCATCAGGTGTCAGGGGAATCAATCAAAGCAACTAACCAAAAATGAAAGAATTGCCCTTTAGTCACTTTTATGTAGCTAGAAGCAAGAAAGCCCTCTGTGTCATACCCCCACCCAGCCCCACCCACAGTGAAATAGAGCACTAGTCAAAGGCCAGGTGGCATAGAGCTGCCAGGATGAGTGATATCTCACTAAGCAAAATACTCCAGCAGTTTTATGAACACTGGGATGAGGGAGGGATTGCATAAGGGGGAAGGACTAGGGATGGAAAAGTACTGAGTACCGGCTCAGAGTGGGAAAATGTCATCAAGGTTTTTGCCATCCCTTCCCCACAAGCAGAGGCACCTAAAGAACTCTGCCCAGAGCCTCAAAAAGAGACTTAGGATTTAGGGTGTGGGGTTAGGAATGCAAATATATGAAACACAGATGAGTCAAAGAGGCCAAAGTCCTGAACTACAAAGCCTGGCAGAGGCTGCAGTACACTGGCCATGTGCCAAGTCTGCAAGGGAAGTCAGTTACTCCGACCATGAGGCTGCCTGCCAGGTGAAGCTTTTACAATCGCCAACACTGAGGACCGAAAAACCAACCCCAGGTTTTGAACCAGGATCCAGGTTCCTCAAGAACTTCTGTGGGTAAGTGAATCCTACAGCCTATCCTACCTCTGAACTTGCGTTAACGCAGCCATTTTTTTTCATTTCAGCCAAAACTTCCTGTCCCTTGACCCCCAAATCATTCCAATCAGTATGTTCAACTAGACACCCAGTGACTCATACCAGAAACCTCAGAACCTTGATTCTTTGCTCACACGTGTGTTGTCCATTGGTGAGTCCTAAGCAGTCTGTCTCCAAAACATCTAAGGTCCATTCCCTTTTCTCTACTTCAACTGTCCCCACCTTAGTCCAAATCACCTTGTCTCTCACTTGGACGACTGGTAGGCTCCTAACTGTCCCTATCTTCCACTCTTACTCCATTTTAATCCACCCTCCATATAGCAGTAAGAGTAAGCACCTTAAAACACATGACATCACTCTCCTGCATGGAAACCTTCATGGCCCTTAGAGTAAAATCCAGCTTTCATGCCCTGAGCCAAGAGACCGCACATGACAAGGCACCTACCTGCTTTACTACAGCCTTGGCCTTTGTCGCATTCTTCTTCTCGCTCACTGTGCTCTTCCCACAAGTAGTCTTGAAATTCGTCAAACTCACCAAGCTCTTCCCACAAACCGTTCCCTCCACCTGGAGTCCTGCCTATCCCCTTCATTAATTTCCTCCTTTTGTCCTTCATGTGCAGCTTAAAGATCACCTCTTCAGAGCTCCCTCCCTGACCACGTCCTCTAATAGTCTACATTCTCTGTCACAAGCCTTTGTTTCCTCCAGACTGTGCTTCCTCAAGTAAATTTTGTTTCAATTCATTTCTCTCCTTTCTCCAACTCTAAGTTACAAAAAAGAAAGCAGGAGTCTTTTCAATGTCATCCGACGAATCTCCAGGGCTTAGAATGTTCTTGTCATACAATAGGCACTCTACTAACACTTGCTAACTAAAGAACTAGTAAAGGAGTAAGTTATTACCAGATATGTACTGAGTTTACTGAGTAGGAGATGAGATACAGTATCTTAATATGACTAAGTATCACTCTCTTAAAAAATTAATCTCTGCTGGGCCTCCCTGGTAGCACAATGGGTTAAGCAATGCACTATGAAGCCGATGCAGCCACTGCAGCACAAGTGTGATCCCTGCCTCTGACCAGGGAGGTGACCCACATGGCGAAGGCAGACCTCGCCCGCTGCTCCCCTCAGCAGTGTATTTCAGTGGCTCTGCCTGTTCTGTTCCCTGTCTCTGGTGGATCATCTCACCTCCCACACCTCTGCCCTGTACCCCAGTGCTTGTATGCATAAATAAATAAATCTTAAAAAAAATGAATCTCTGCTTAGAAATCTGTTGGAAAAGATGAAACTCATTCTAGCTTAATGCACTTATGACTTTCATCAAATAGTCCTAATTAATAGCGAGCTCATTTGTGCCCTTTCTCTATGTATTTTACTTATTTTATTTTCATAAATAAATTTTACATAAATATTTATATATTATTTATCTATAAAGCAGATATAAAATATATGATGTAGTCTATAGTATATACCTACATATATAAAATATAACCATATATGAGTATAAAAGGTATAGCACACCTCTAGACGCTAGACTAGCTTTCTTTTCTTTTGCCTTCCTCTTCTTGCTTCTGTGTTTTGTTCAACTTCCATATTCTGATGGGTTTGTCAAACTGGGAAGAAGTTAAAATAGGGCAAGTGAAGTTATCTGACCCAAGTTAAAAAGCTCTTCTCTAGTGCTAAATGACCTTCTTTCGCATAAGGGACAAGTCAAGAAAAAGAAAATTCTTTCAGGAGTTTTCTTTTTTAGAAATAATTTCTTAACTTTCTATAACAGTTCTTAATAATTCTCTTATTAATTTCCCTGTTACTAATGAAGGGATTCTTTCTACCAAAAGTTCAGGAACTAAATTACTAACACACACTATTATGTTGACTCTAAGCAAATTTTGTTGTCAACTAATCATGCTGAAGGCTATTGTTTTTTTATTTTTTCAAAGATTCACCTATTTATGCATATAAGAACTGGGGTACAGACTAGCTGTGCAGGGGGTGAGGATTCATCAGAGACACAGTAGGAAGCAGAATGGGCAGATTCACTGAAACACACTGCTGAGAAGAGCAACAGGCGAGGCAGGAGAGGTCTGCTGTGCCATGTGGGTCACCTTTGTGGCCAGCCAGGGATCAAACTTGTGCTGCAGTGGCTGGTGAGGCCCCTTGCATCACCAGGGAGGTCACTATTGTTTTATTTTTTTAAACTGACCTTGGAAGTGTCTTTAATTGGGAAAATTTGTCTTGTAGCATCTCTTATGTTGAATTCTTTAAGAAGTTCTGTTGAAACAGCATAAAAATCCAAAGAAATATTTCTCCAGTCACTCATTGTTAAAATATCAGCTCAATTTGGCACTATAACCCACTTCCACATGGTCTACATGAGGTACAGAGTTCACAGTTGACTCATCACTTCGTGTGAAGGGTCTGGGTGAACCTAACTGTTCCCAGAATGTACAGGGAATGAGTCCAAAACACCGAAAGTCTGCTTTACTAGCAGAGGGTGTCCATTCCTTTTCTCCATTTTTAAAGCTTACCTCATAATGCTGACTCATGCTTTCAGCACAAGGGCAGGACTTGACAGCTGAGGTTTTCTCCATAGGTACGACTACATTTCTTTTCTTTTTTTTTTTTTTAAGATTAATTTTTTTATTCATATAAGAACTGGAGTACAGGCCAGAAGTGCGGGGGGTGAGAGGATCCACCAGAGACAGAGTGGGGAACAGAGCAGGCAGACCGACTGAAACACACTGCTGAGGGGAGCAGCTGGCAAGGCAGGAGAATCTGCTGCTCCATGTGGGTCCCCTCCCTGGCCGGCAGCAGGGATTGAAATCGTGCTGGAGTGGTTGCGGTTTGCTTCACAGTGCGTTGCTTAACCCATTGTACTACCAGGGCAGGCCCACTACAGCTACATTTCTAAGGAGTCTGGGTAATTACATTGTTTTATGGTTAAATTAGTTGAATCTCTGAAGAAGTCCTTTCCCACATAATGAAATCTCCCTGTTAAAGTTGACCTTCTCTCCTCTCTTCTGTAGCAATTGCAGCACTGCCAGATGGTGATAATGATTTCTCTCTGTATATTCACTTTATATTGTTGCTCTAGCAAATTACCATAGAATTAGTAACTCAAAAAAAATACAAATTTATTATAATTCTGTAAATTAGAGGTTCAACACAGGGCAAGGCTGTGTTCTCCACTGGAGGCTCTAGAGAGAATCAATTTCCTTGCCTTCTCTGGCACTAGAGACCACCTGCATTCTTTGGCGCATGCTCCCATTCCTCCTCCCTCTTCTGAGCCAGCAATCGCTGACTGATTCCTTCTTACCTCACATCACTCTGACCATCTTTCATATTCCCATCTTCCTATGACTTACTCTGCTCCTCTTCTATTTTTACAGACTCTTGTGATTACAGTGGGTCCACCCAGACATTTAAGCGTAATGCTTTCTCAGCATCAGCTGATTGTAACCCTAATTTGTCTACAACCTTACTTTTCTCTTTTTCTATTAAAACAGAGGATTTGGGTAAGAGATTAAGGAAAAACAACTTTCATCATATTGTTTTAGTCCTGGAATCCTATTGAGTTTTAAACTACCTGTATCCCCTGAATTTCTCATTATATTTTTCATTGGCTAAGATGGTTGTGATGTTGATCTTTAAAACCAATGTGAGTTAGTATTTGCCTTTTACAACCCTGTGTCCTAATTCACACTCTAAGTCTGGTTTAACGGTGTCTTGGAAAATCAAGAACAAGGTCTACAGCTATATTTGGGGTATTTGTTATTAGAAAAGCAAAGCAGCATGAACAGTTGTAAGGGAATAAGAGTTGGAGAGTGGAGCAGCAGTTCTAAGCAAGAACATGGCTGAGTTGGAGATCAACGCTTACACCCCACTATTTTGGCGTTTAATAAGAATGACTTTCAAAACCCAGAGAAGTTGGGAACACTCTGTAATAATGAAACCAATATAACACAAATGAAATGTGATATCTACAGAAAACTGTCTCATAGGTCCAACTGGGAAAAGCTGACTCATATAGTCAGTTAACATTATTCACTTCCCTAAAAAAACAATGAGTCAACAAAGCAAGGAGGAGATTCTGAAAGAGACCTGAGATGCTAAATTGGGCACTGCCTCTTCAAGTGCCATAGACTACAGACTCACCAAGAAGCCAACTTGGTCTTCTGCTTGAAGCACTTTCATGGAGTGGCTCTGATAGGACCTTTACCGTTTACCTATCACTCGACTTACGCTTCATTTCAATTCAGCATTATTCAGATAACCTTAATATTACAATTTTACATCCCATGTAGCTTTCCATTAGCACCATTGGGAGAAAGGTGGAGTCTAGATCAAAATAATTTGAGAGAGTGGAAAGTGAAACTGTACCTGGGAGGCAAGTCTAGTCTGGATGGTGTCAATTTGGGAAAAGAATGTGAAATTGGAAGTGGGATGATGGTGAGGGATTTATAATTTCTGATCAGAGAGGAATAAAAGATTAAGTTGGAAATGAATGAGAGTGGGAGACTCTGAAAGAGAATACAAGGGAGTGCAGGAGGCATCTTGGGATCTCCCAGACTCTGGGGCACTTCCATCCCTGTACCTAGCCTGGAAAGAAGAAGGAGCTTCCAGCAGCTGACCTCTGAAGAGAGAGAAGCCAAGAGTTTTCAGCAACCTGAAAGCAGGAAATCTGCATCTGGTCCCATTGCTGCTATGAAAAGATCACCAAAGGCCTTGGGCCTGGTGTCTTAAAGAGCTGTTTATCTAATGACTCAGCATTACCTGGTGCTGCTGTCTCTGTTGTTTGCTCCATTGTCTGATGCTGTTCACCCCGACCTTTGGACTGTAGCTGCAGGCACCTGCGGTAACCTCTCTCAGGCCCCACGTATGAATGGCTGCCACTGTGAGTTGGATCCTGGCCCCCTCTGCTTGCAGGTGAGCCACAAGCTCCAGGCCCTTGTTGGAGGGACAGCACCATCTTGGATGAGTGGCCTTTTGTTTGGGACTTCTGGACACAGTGGACACTATGTCGGGTGAAGTAGCCAGTCTTCCCGGTTCTAGAAATTCTTTGTTTCCCCTGTTTGTTAAATAAACCCCATTGTTGCTGTCCCCTGACAGCAATTGTGCATGTGAGTGAAAATCCACAGTGACCTGTCCTCTACTGAGCACTGTCCTTGCATGGTGATAGCACGCCTCTAGCCCTGCTTCACCAAGACTAGTACAATGTTTTATGAGTGGGGCTGCTTTTAAATCTAGTGCCAGTGGTTGATGGGAATGATCTTCCTCAGATTTGCAATAAGAACACATTCCAGGAAAAATTTTGCTTTTAAATTCCATCTCTGCACTTAGAGTAAATTCTTTTCATTTCTAAAAGCCCAGCTCATATTTCACAAACTTTATAAAGCTCCACCAACTGTTACCAGTCCTCATCCTGAACTCCAGCTTCTCTACATTCTTTTAACATGTGTCATACAAATTAGCCGACATTTGGGCCTCCCTGGTGGCACAATGGGGTAAGCCACGCACTATGAAGCACGTGCCACTGCAGCACGAGTTCAATCCCTGCCACTGGCCAGGGAGGTGACCCACATGGAAAGGCAGACTTCTCCTGCCTCATCCGCTGCTCCCCTCAGCAGTGTGTTTCAGTCGACCTGCCTATTCTGTTCACCACTCTGTCTCTGGTGAATCTTCTCACCACCCCCCCCACATTTCTGGCCTGTACCCCAGTTCTTGTGTGCATAAATAAATAAATCTTTTTAAAAATCCCACAAATTAGCTGACGACTGATTTATGTTGTTTTGTTTACTATGACTAGAATTAGATATTAAATTCTTTGAGTGGAGGGAAAATATATTTTTAATTTCCTACAGAACCTCGCATATAAAACACTCAAAAAATGTAGAACTGTTGATTAATTCAACATCAGTTAGGCAAACCCTAGTTAACTTGAGTATATTTATAAACTGCAAATAAAATGAAGGACAACTTAGATAAAACTAACACATGGTTTCCATTTGCCAAGTTTCCCAAAGACTATAGATTACTACTTTATTGATATATAACTGCAGCAGTTATGAAAATTGGCAGCAGACACCACCTATGTGCACCATCCTAGTAACCACAGACTATTTTCTTAGACTTGTATAAATCAGACCTAAGTAAACCTAACTAAATATATTCTATAAGTATGTTTAAAAAATATGCTACTCACTTTATAAGTAATCACTTTATATGGATATTTTAAAATATTGGAAGCCTGCTTCTCTCTTTCTTGGATAATCATCCCACAAATGTTACATATCATTCCCACATATTTCCTTATTTTTACCAAATTAGTATGTTCCCAAAATAATATACCACTACCGTGCATGTATGTCTTAAATGTTATACTCCACTTATCATTCTATAACCTTTTTTTTCTTTTTACAATATATAATTTATCTTGTGTTAATATGGGAACTTTAGATTGTTTATTTTCACTCCATAGAGCTTCATTTTAGTTAATCAAATTTCCTGTTGATTTGTTTTTAAGTTACTTTCAACTTTTCCCAGGTTCAAGAAAATGCTGCAAGAAATATATTTCATTCCTCTGTACTTCTGCACACGCATAAGAGTTTCTCTATGGTATATGCTTATATTAAGTAGAATTGTTGGGTATGTATATCTTCAACATTGATAATGTGAAAGAGCTTTTCAAAATGGCTATTACCATTTTGATTCCCACCAGCAGTACATTAAAATGTATTGCTCATTCCTCCACTTCTCCATCCTCTTATGCTTAGTATTAATTTAATCTGTCATAGACTTCAATCACCCAAGCCATACCCTGATCACTGTATGGTTCATGGCCATTAACATCTTATGGCCCAACAGCTGGGAGGCTCTGATCAATGCAATCAGAATAAATTACATGGGAATGCAAACAGCAAAGTCCAGATGTGGAAACCCTACAAGTAAAATCAAACAGCTCAGCTTCTTCCAGAACTAAGTTATATACAAAAGGTGGAGTAAGAGGAGATAAAGGGATACATTAGAAGAAACTTAAAGGATGTGTGTGTATACATATTATATAGATGTATAAAGTGTGTGTGTGTATATATATATACATTTTAAAGCAAACTAAACTACAAGGTTTAGAGATGAATCTTGGTTGATGAGATTATAAAGACAGCAAGGATATAGTGAACATATGAGACTAGATGTGGTTACTTTCAGGTAAAAGGAAAAGGATTAGGATTAGGTCAAGGTAAATAAAGGGCCTCTGGACTGGCAGACTCCTCACTTTTACCAGGACTGATACTAGATACGAGGCAGATTCTATTCTTGCAAACATGGTGCAACACAAGGGCTATCTGGGAGGGTGGAAAACTGCATAGAAATAAATCCTCTGGTCACCTTGACAGTTTCTTTTATAGCACACTTTTCTGTATTAAAAAAAGAAAATCAATTTTACCACCTACAGCAATAACAAAAATGGCAGCAAAATAAGTGTGGTTTTTAATTTCTTCCCCTTGCAGCAGCTTCAGTTTGTCCTGATATTATTGTATTAGAAACAATGATCAATCAATGAAACCACAAAAATTAAGATCCATCTTACAAGACTCCTAAACACAGTTGCAATTCACTTTAGACATATAGTTTGTGCAAGTTACATACATAAATATATAGTAAGATTATCACTCATATTTTAACAAGAAATACAATATTAATATTAGCTTGTTGACTAAGAAGACAGTAGGTCATAGGAGAAATAGATGACCTTTTAACTGAAGGATATCAATAAATACTGTATCACTTGTTTTTCAGTAATAACATTTCTTTCTTTGTAAGAAAAACAGATTTTACTCTGGTATGAAAGTAATATAAAATACATACTTTTTAAAAAAACTTAGGCAGCTGTCCTTCTGCCCACCTGTGACTATGCAGGTGCTTCTCCTTACCAACTCCCTCCTCTTCAGGGCAGCAGCCTCCAGCCTGCCTCTGACCAGCACCACGCTGGGGCTTCTCTTCACTGACCTCCCTCAGTGGAGGCAGCTCTCCTCAAGGCCACCCGCCTGCAACCACGCAGGCCTCTCTCAGCAAACCTGTTCCTTTTGGGGCAGCTCTTCCTGCCTGCTTGTACCTATGTAAGTGTCCTTTTCCTAATAAACCTGCTCTTTAAAATATAAAAAAATAAATAGAACTTAAACATTAAGAAGAAGTATATAGAAAAATGCTGGAAATCACCTGTACCTTCCTCTACCAAGAAATCTATATACCTGAATTTTTCTCTTTGTTTAAACCCAGGTGCACAGACACATAGACACAGAGAATTTTACAAAAGCAGTGTCAGTCTGTATAGTTGTTTTATAACCATCCTTTCATATTTAATATGTCACATTTTTAATATGTTGTAGAATGAGAAAGGAAGTTACTGAGTAAAATATATTTTCATAGTATGACCCATGTTGTTTTTAAATGTATATGATATAATGTATATGATATAAATATAAATTTGGACACAAAGATGACTTCATTTCAGTGGAATATAACCTAGTAGGATACAAATCACACTTAATGCAGGGAATGGCATGGAAGTGGGGATGAAGTAGAGGAAAATTAGATTTTTACTTTACACATATATACATTATTCTAATAAATGCATGTACTACTTTAGAAATTAATTAAGAGTATTGATTAATGAACAGTTTTTATTTCAACTAAAATTATTTATGCCATCATTTTAATTGTTGTAAACATTCCATTATATGGCTATGTATATCATTTAGTCAATTGTTCAGTTATGGGCTTTTAGAGTGTTTACCATCTTTTGCTATTAAAACAATATTGATGGAAGATCCTTATGTTTTCTGCACCCTTTCATTAGTTCTGGGTATTATAAAATTTGCTATTTTTCTCACTTACCCACTAAAAATGTGTCTTAATGTTTTAGTCTGAAGTTTTGATTAGAAGTGAGATGGAACATGTTTCCCTTGCTTGTCTGATTTTGCAAGTTATTCTATTCATGTACTTTGTCCAACTTTCTTGAATTTTTCCTATTTTTGTAACTATTTACATAAACTGTCATTAATCCTGTCTGTGCTACACATGTGAACTATTTTCCAGATTTGTTTTTGCTTTTTAGATATTTTTTGTTTGTTTCACTTTGTCTTTTTCAAATCTATTTGCCTCCATTTTTTCACATGTCAATTTAATGTCTATTTTAATGTCTGCCCATATGTTGTTTCCATTCTCTGATTTGTTCTTTTTCACAACAGAATCTGTGTTTCAACTACTGTAGTTATATAACTGGTAAGGCACGTTGTCTTCACACTTTTTTGGGGAATGTTTTGATTATTTTTGCTTAGTTATTCTTTGAAATCTTTTTGTCAAATTTAAAATCTTTTTGTCAAATCCCAACTGTTGGAATTGTGTTAAACTTATGGAATATTTGGAGAAAACTAACATATTTATAATATTGAATATATTCCAAATCTTTTATATCCCTCAGTAAAGAAACATAGTTTTCTTCCAATATGTTCAGCACATAATTTGTCAAATTGATGTTTATCTATTTTATATTTGGTGTTACTAATACCAGTGGTCTTAGGGATAGAAAAGGGCTCTCACGTACTCCCCCAGAGCAGCACAACTATATTTCCACAGTCCACCTGGGGCCATCGCTTTGTTTTTGTTTTTGTTTTTTTTGAGGACCAGATGAAGTCTGGCTGGTTCGGAGACCTGGAGTACTATTTTTTTTTTTTTTTGGATGAAGGAGCATTGAAAAATTTTAATAAAACATTATGACTGATCACAAGGATACACAAAGAACTCATATGACTCAACAAAAACAAAGTAAACAATCCAGTCAAAAATGGGCAGAAGAACTTAGACACTTCTCCAAGAGGAAATGCAAATGGCCAACAGGCATATGAAAAATGTTCAACATCCCTCATAGTCAGGGAAATGCAAATTAGAACCACAATGAAATACCACCTTACACCAGTAAGAATGGAACATATTTAAAAAACTAGCAATTACAAATGTTGGCCAGGATGTGGTGAAAAAGGAACCCCCTCTACATTACTGGTGGGAATGCAAACTGGTCTAACCTCTATGCAAAGCTGTATGGAGGTTCCTCAAACTACTAAAAAGGGAGCTACCATACAATCCAGCAATTCTACTCCTAGGGATTTACACAAAGGACACAAAAACAGTAATTCAAAAGAATACCTGGACCCCTATGTTTATTGCAGCACTATTTACAATAGGTAAATTATGGAAGCAACCCAAATGCCCAAAAATAGATGAATGGATCAAAAAGATATAGTATTTATATATGCAATGGAATACTATTCAACAATCAAAAAGATAAACTAGAGCTATTGAAAAAAAGATGGATGGAGCTTGAAGCCATTATACGCAGTGAAATAAGTCAGAAGGAAAAAGAAAAATACCAGATGGTCTCACTTATAGGAGGAAAGCAGGGGATCAAGGAAAAAAATATAACAATTACATCAACAACAACAAAACAAAACAAAAATAAATAGACAACTACAAATCAGAGACAGTCTGCAGGGAAGAGGGAGGAACTGAGATCAAGGCAGGGATGCTTGGGAAGAGCACCAGGGACTATGGTGACAGCGCACGGGTGAATTGGTAGTGGGAGTTCTTATGGGGACTACACCTAGAGAAGAAAGCAAACATTGTAAGAAAAATTAAACAATTTTTTTTAAATGGGTAGAAGAACTTAAAAGACATTTCTCCAAGAAAAATACAAATGGTCAACAGGCACATGAAAAATGCTCAACATCCCTCATAGTCAGGGAAGTGTAAATTAAAACTTTTAACTACAGTTTCTCCCAGACTCAAAAGAGGAGAGGAAGGTAGTTCCAATTAGTTCTGAAACTGAGAATAACAATGTTTTGTTCCAAAAGCATGCATGATAAGAAGCACCACTCCCCGCACAGGAAGGAAAAACCTTGACAACCCTGCTTTACTGCTCAGGGCAGCCCTCCTGTTTTCCTGAGGCTGCTGCAGTGTTCTGTCCTATCACTTCCCAAAAAACTTTGTTGTTGGCTTCATTCTGGTGTTTCGTGAAATTCTTTTCTCCCATGACACCGGGGAGGACCTTTGGGTGTCTTGGTCCTTAACAATAGGAATTTATGTTTTTTGCTTAACAGAAGGACTGGCATTTTATACACATCAACAAGCCTTTGTTGAAAGAACTTTTAAAAGTCACGAGCACTTTGATGACTAAAGGAAAAATGGGCCCTAATCCTTGAAATATCTGGGTTTAATTATACTAAGACAAAAAACATGCAGCATTATTTATAATATCTAGGACTGGAAGCAACCTAAATGGCCATCATTGTACTTAGTCACAAGGAAAGATGAAACACAGCCTTTTATAGGAGAATGGAGGGAGCTGGAGGAAATTGTTTGTAGAAAGGCAAGTCAGAATAACCAAGACAAATGCCAGACATTTATATAACAGATGCTTTGATAAAGCAAAAGACTTTTAAAAAGAACTAGCAGGGGCCTCCCTGGTGGCGCAGTGGGTTGAGAGCGCACTGTGAAGCACCCACAACCACTGCAGCACAAGTTCGATCCCCAGCCATAGAGGGGATCCACATGGTGCAGTAGACCTCTCCTGGCTTGCCCTCTGCTCCCTTCAGCAGTGTATTTCTCTCCATCTGCCTGTTCTGTTCCCGCTCTGTCTCTGAATCCTCTTACCTCCCATGCCTCTGGCCTGTATCACAGTTCTTGTATGCATAAATAAATAAATCTTTTAAAAAAAGAACTAGCATTCATTAATAAACACAGTGAGATAGAAGGAAGAAAGGGACAAGGAGATTAAGGGATGTCAGTGAGTAAAATAAAAGAATCTATTTTGCTAGTACACTAGCAACAGAAAGTAATAATACTGGGAAGCAATAATAATACTGTTTTTCTGTAGCAGTTTATAATTTGAAACCCCCAAATAATCTAAATGTCTATCGATAAGGGATGAGTTAAATAAATGCAAACATCTGAGCAACACAAGTACTACACTGATACTTAAAAGAATTACATATACTGAACGAGATGTCCCAGATTTACATAATTTAGAAAAAGCCAATTGTAGAAGAGAACCCAAGTAAGATCCCACACATTGAAAAAAAATAACACAACTTCTCAAGGGAAGGGAATTATTATTTTATTTTATCATGACACTCTATAATGTCTGAATTTTTTCAGTTAGTATATATTCAAGTTTTTAATCATATTTCAGCAACTTATTTTTTAATAAAACCAAATGATCTTGTATTTAAAAAGCAAAGTCTGGTTCACAAGGGCTCATATCTAAAAGTAAACTGTGCAGCGCGGACGTCTCCATGCTGATGAGTCTGGGAAACTACACATACCCAGAGAAAAATGTCTCCACTATTGCTTCACTAAAGTCTACAGTTCCAAATTAATTTCATTCCTTCCTTTAAAGGGGCTCTGGTTTCTGAAAAAACAAACACCTCTGAGAAAGGTAGTGGAACTTGAGGATTAGAACACTATAGTCTTTTATACCTATCAGCTTCTTCCCAACTTGTAAATAATTAAAAAGAATTTTTCTTTCAGAGTATAGGAATAAAACAGTAGTGACCAGGGCCTCCCTGGTGGCACAGAGGGTTGAGGGCCGCTCTGTGAAGCATCCACAGCACAGCAGCACAAGTTCGATACTCGGCCAGAGAGGGGGACCCACATGGCGCAGCAGACCTCTCCTGCCTTGCCTGTAGAAGTGTATTTCAGTCCACCTGCCTGTTCTGCTTTCTACTCTGTCTCTGGTGAATCCTCTCACCTCCCACAACTCTGGCCTGTACCCCAGCTCTTGTATGCATAAATAAATAAATCTTTAAAAAAAAAATAGTGGTGACCAGAAGGGAAAGGGGAAAGGAGGCGAGTTAACCAGGTAAAAGAGGTCAACTGTATAGTGATGGGTGCAAACTAGAATTCTGGTGGCCAATATGTGGCATATATATGAATATATATATAAATACAATGCTGATTTATAATTCAGTACACCTGAACCCTACCTTTCTGCAGCCATCCCAGGCAGAGTAGGTTCATCGCCGGTTCAGGCAGCTTGAAAGAGAATCTTGGAATCCTTGGCATCAACCCACAGGGCAGGGAAAACAGGACAGCAGGGAGGTAGCAACTTGGGTCCCCTCTTTCTTTTCTGAGCAGGTCTCTGATGCTCTCTGCTGCTTGGTCCTGTCACCTCCCATCCTCTGCTGCAGCCTCCCGTTCTCTATGATGCGGCCCTGCTAGGCTCAGCCTCCTGCTCAGGTGTGCCCACTCACGCGCGGCCACCCCACACTCCGGTGCCGCCATCAGGCCTGCGTGTAGTCCACAGGTGTTGATGATAGATGCTAACAGCGGGAGGGCGGAAAAAACCTGACCACTTCCATTTACCGCACGTCTCCATAATGCTATCAACAAATGTACTCCATAAAACAGTTGTTTTTTTTTTAAAGTGTTGATAAGAGAGTCAAGAGATAAAAGAACAAGGAATATGAAGAAACTGTAGAGGTTTCTATAGGAGAGAAAAGACGTTAAAATTTTAAGTTTCTTTGAGCAGGAAGCACATATTTTTCATCTGTAAGCATACTGCTTCACACATTCCAGCCACCACACAGATGTGTGCCAGACAGATGATGAGGCCATGGAAAAACAGCCCTCCTCATCTAATTATTTTGCTTATGGTTTGTTCTGTACAAAGCTGCAGCCTCAGGGCAGTTTTGGGGTGACCACTACTCTGTTATTCTGGCTTCCTTTTCGCAGAATTACTCATATGGGATAAGCTGCCCGAATCTCATTGGTAACAGATGTTAGTTCACTGTGAAGTACAAGAAACAATCGCTAACTGGTAACACATTTTACATTAATATAAAACAGTAAGTAGTCTCTACAATTCTAAATATCTCCCTACTAAATAAAGACATTATTATCATTCATCAGCTGTTTGTTCAGGTCAGTGATTAGCTCCACCTCTCAGTCCTCATGGGTCTAATGATTTCAGTGAGAAAATCCTGGGAGACTGAAAGAAGATGAGGGGTAAACAATAGCACTTCTTAATATTTGTGGGGTTTTTTCCATTGAATTTATTATATAATGTAGCAAAATGAGTCAATCAAGAAGTCACCACTTTCCAACTTCTACTAGAGATGGGGAAAGGCAAGAGAGAAACAGATGGGAATAAAAGGGTTTGCTATGAGCAGAGAGAGACTGGGAAAGAGAGAATCATCATCACATCAAGAAGGTTTTTCTTATTGATAAGTTTTTTTAGTGATGAAGAATATAAATATTGGGTTAAGATACTAAAATTTCTTTCAAATTCCTAGTGATAGATATCAAATGTTGCTATGGTTATTATCTACTGTGAGATCTATTAAGCTTGAAACTTACCTATCCTGACTCCCAATACATCTTTAGTGCCTAACAGATAGTAGGTGGTCAGTAAATAACTGTTAAATGAATGAATACAAAAGACTGGTGATTCTTTGGCCCTCTGAAAATGTTGGATCAAGCTGGCAGACTGGGTGGCAGGGAAGCAGGGGGCTTGAGGAAGGCAGAGGGGTCCTCAGAGACTGATATGCAAGGAAGTGGGCAGGGAGGCTGGCCTGAGAATCTCCTTGCATTCTTTCTGGCTTCTCCCTCATCTTGTGCAGTCTTGTAGTCCTCTTTAGTCTCATAGCCATCCTTTGATCACCTTCCTTTTAGGCCCAAGTGTAAACATTTACACATGCACATACCCACTCTCTTTGGGGCTCAGGTGTCCACAATCATGGGAGGAGTATAAGACTGTAGTTGCTGGCCATAGAGGTGAGTGGCAGGAAGGCGCAAAAGCCTGATTTTTCATTTAGCCTACAGAAAGTAATGTAAAACTTTCAAGAAACTATGACTCAACAAAAACAAAATAAACAGTCCAGTCAAAAAATGGGCAGAAGAACTTAAAAGACACTTCCTCCAAAGAGGAAATGCAAATGGCCAACAGGCATATAAAAATATGTTCAACACCCCTCATAGTCAGGGAAATGCAAATTAAAACCACAATGAGATACCACCTTATATCAGTAAGAATGGCCCATATTTAAAAAACTAGCAACGACAAATGTTGGCAAGGATATGGTGAAAAAGGAACTCTACTACACAGCTGGTGGGAAAGCAAGCTGGTCCAACCACTATGGAAAGCTGTGTGGAGGTTCCTCAAACTACTAAAAAGGGAGCTACCATACAATCCAGCAATTCCAGTCTTAGGGGTCTACCCAAAGGACACAAAAACAATAATTCAAAGAGATACTTGCACCCCTGTGTTTATTGCAGCACTATTTACAATAGGTAAATTATGGAAGCAACCCAAATGCCCAAAAATACATGAGTGAATCAAGAAAATGTGGTGTGTATATATATATATATATATATATATATATATATATACACACCACGGAATACTATTCAGCAATCAAGAAAGATAAACTAATACCATTTTCAGCAACATGGATGGAGCTAGAAGGGATTATGCTCAGTGAAATAAGTCAGGAGGAAAAAGAAAAATATTGGATGGTTTCACTTACAGGAGGAATATAAGGGCAACATACAAGAAATGAAGGAAAAATACTAGCAATAAAAAACACAACAAGATAAAATGAAAATAAACGGCTGTAAATCAAAGTCATTCTGCAGGGGAGGTGGAGGGAAAGGATCATAACAAGGGCAGGAAGAGCACAGACTACGGTGATGGTGCATGGATGAATTGGTGGTGGGAATCTATGGGGACCATACCTGAGAAAAGAAAGCAAACATTGTTTTTAAAAAATGAGCAATGATGTAAAATATATATAAATAAATAAGTTATTAAAAAAACTTTAAGAAGTTAAATCTAAATAATTAGGTACAATACTATTGGAAAGAAACTTCAAGGGGGGAGCAAGTATTCTTGAATCTCTTTTCTGCTTAACAAAACCAGCATTCATTGCTGTTCCTTGTTCTCAAATTAAGTCACCCTAAAAAAATTGAGTACTTATGTCCAATTGTTCCTTGTTGAAGTCATAGCCTGAGACTCTCTATACCAGGTAATCACTCATATAGTTTTTACTGGCAAAAAACAAATATAATGTAAACTCTCAACATTTTCTGTCAATGTAGTTGCAATCAAAAGCAAATGAAAATAAATCACACTCTATAAACTGATTCAGGTCTACAGACTAACCTGACTTTTTTTCTTCCTGTTTTTTCTTTTTGTTAAGGTAACATTGGTTTACAACATTGCATAGATTGAGAGATCTAGGATCATAACTCTCAGAAGTATGTTACTACCCCACATCCACCACCAAGCCACTTATTCTCCACTGTAGTCCATTGGGACTCTACCTACTTTGCTCTCCGTAGTCCTCCTGCCCATCTAAGAGCTTCAATTTTAAAGACAGATTTCTAGGATTTGTTTTACTTTGGTTTTGTCTGATCCTTTGTTTTCTTTCTCTGTATTCTCCATATGAAAGAAACCATCCATATTTATCTTTCTTCTTATGGCTTATTTCATGTACCATAATTCCCTCCAGGTACATCCATGTTATTGCAAATAGCAAGAATTCATTTTTTAAATAATTGCATAAAATTTCATTATGTGTATCTATGACATCCTCTTAATCTCATCTGTCATTGGGCACTCAGGTTGTTTTCATAACTTTCCTATTATAAAGTATGCTGCAAAGAATAGGAGTGACTATATCCCTCTCTAACTAGTGTTTTTGCATTCTTAGGGTAGATAGCTCGGTGTGGAACTATTGGGTCATAAGGTAGTGATTGATTTTTAATATCTTGAGAAACTGCCATACTGTTTTCCATAACAGCTGGACCAACCCACATTCCCACCAACGGTGTACCAAGGTTCCCTTTCCCAACAACTTTATTACAACTTGTTTCTATTATACTTGAAATGGGCCTTTCTCAAGGGGGTGAGATAGTATCTTACTGTGCTTTTGTTTTCATTGCTCATTGATGATAAATAACGAGCATTTTCCCATGTGCCTGTTGGATATCTGTATGTCTTCTTCAGAGAAAAGTTCATTTAGATTTACTGCCCACCTATTCATTGCACTATTTTCTTTCTTGCTGTTGAGTTGTATGAGTTGTTGTAGATCTTGGATATTAGCCCCTTGTCAGATATGTAATGTACAACTATTTTATCCTATTCTGTAGGTTACCTTTATGTTTCAATAATAGTTTCTTTCATTGTCAGAGCCTTGCTAGTTTGATGTATTCCCATTTGTTTATTTTTTTAAAGATTTATTTTATTTATTTATCCATACAAGAACTGATGTCTAGCTCACTGGGGCTGGGGATGAGAGGATTCACTAGAGACAGAGTTGGGAGCAGAACAGGCAGATCTATTAAAATTCACTGCTGCGGGGAGCAGCGGACGAGGCAAGGGAGGTCTGCTGCACCATGTGTGGGTTAGATCTCTGGCTGGGGATTGAACTCAGGTCATCACAGTGGGCTGTCAATGAGACTTAAACCCTAGGTCACCAGGGAGATCCTGCTATTTTCTCATTTAAAGGATTCAATTTTAATTTTCTGTTCATTTCACTTTATATCTCATGGCATTCACTTGTTTTTCTGAATTTTGTTGTGCCTCTGACTTTTTAGAGTTCTCTTCTGTCACTTTGATTTGTTATCTGCATTTTCTTCCATTTCTTTGAATTTTTTCGTCATGATGATTTTGAACTCTAATTAGATGATAAAATCTTTCATAACTTTGTGTTTGGCTTTCACAAGGAGAGTGGTTCTTTCCTTATGATGACATCCTTTTTTTGTGGTTTTAATGTGCCATGTGTTTCAATTTTTTGTCTGCTCATTTCAAAGTTTTTGGTTTCCCTATTTTTTTTTTAAAGTACCTCTAGTAGTCACAAAGACATTGCACTACCTCTACTTCTCCAGCAGATGGTACTGCACTTCTATTTTATTTTAATCTTTGGCCTTTCTCAGTTTCTGTAGGTATGAAGATCTGACCTTCCACCTGTTGAGTCAGGGGTTAGGGAAGTTCCTGGAGGGGTTTAGCTGCTTGTGGGAATGCACTGGGTGAGGGACTGACTTTGTTTGCGGCACTGCCTGTATCTTTCCTTTCTAGAGTTGCAAGGCTGATTTATGCAGTCTGTGTTTTATCAGAGTGCTCCATAAGGTCAGTACCAGACCCAAGGCATAGGGGAGAGAAGAGCACATCCCAGCACGCTGTTCTTGCTCTTTTCACTGGGGACCCAGACCACTAGTAATGTCCCAGCTCCTTCACATGTGTTTCCTTTCAGTCACATGCTTTCCCTATTCAGTGCAATACTTTGTATGGTAGCCTCTCCTGGTATTTCTCTCCACACACCACCTGTGTAATGAAGTACAGGTCTCCTCATTTTCCTTTCTGTGGAAGCCCTTACTGGTCTCCAAAATCTAAGAGGTGTTTTCCAGTTTCACCCTAAAGCAAAGAACCCTCTGGGTATAATCCTGGTCTGGATAAGTTTTAGCTTATCCTCCCAGGGACATCCTCTAATTCTATTTTGTTCCAATCTTTCTTGATTTTTTTCTCTTTAGTCTCCTCTAAACCAATACAAACCTTGTAGTGTGACTTAAATAATTGAGCAAAAGATAAGCAAGTTGAAGGAATCAAAACTGAGATTTCAAGCCCAGAAACAGCCTCCAGCTAGTTCTGGGAAAGTGCTCAAAATTCTGAGCCTCACGATGAGAATTTTATACAGTATGCAAAGAAAATATTTAAAATTTTCAAGGATTTTACAGAGAAAGTTTGGGGAGACATCCAGTTAATACATATATTCTTTGTTTTCTATACACTGATAAAAACTAGCGGCTTGTTAAAATTTATCTATTTAGAGCCTTATTTTCTGGGAAGAAGGAATTTTAGAAATACTGTAAACCTTGAATCCTGTTTTTCTTCTAAATTACTGATTTACCTGAAGTCAATATTTTAATTATTGATGTATTTTCTATGCAAGATCATTCTAGTTGTGCTTTGGTTTTTTGGCTTATGCCATTAGTTAAGAACAGGAAGAGGGGTACCCTTTTCATTGTTATCTTTAATTGATAGAGGTAACTATAAAAACAAGTTATTTTAAATTGATTGCCTTGAAACTGAACCAGAGTTGGTCTTATATTTTGATTTATCAAGACACCTGCTTAACCGCCACTGAATTTTTTCACCAAAGTCTTCTGTGACTTAATTAACATGATTGCATCTAGTCCACATCATTGTATTATTTGAAATTAATTAAATGTTATGAACTTGATATGAAGCAATCTAAGTAAAAAGGGCTTCCAACATGTGAAAAACATGACTGTAAGCAATCACATTACCAAAAAAATGTAGAAATAGAATCTGCTCTTTTAATTTACTTTATATGCCACATTATGTGGAATTATGAACATATCAAATATACATGTGATACAAACCTGCTATAATTGTGTCAAGCACAGATTCGGTTACTATTGTACATGATTAGAAATTATAGTTATGATGATAGAAGTTCCATGTTAAAACTGTTTTCACAAGAATGGTCATCAAAAGAATCAACAGTTATATGTCTCTGATTAAGATGATATGAACAATAATAGTACTGTTTAAAAAGAGTATACTTTTTTTTAGAGTAATAAATTCTCCGTTATAGCAGAGAATTTTTATTAATAATGGTGGCTGATAAAGACTTGTAAGAAACAATGGATTGAAAATAGTTAAGGCAATACTAGCTAATCATAAATCTACATTAGCATCAATTTTAGATATGCTATCATGGATAATAAGCAAAAAAATACATGGGCAAGTCCTTCTCTCCTAACTGCATAGCAGGGTTTGTAATAAAGCAAATGTTATTTAAGTATTCAAAGGAAGAAGCACATCCTTGAATCAACCAGTATAGTTATGGGTTGACTGATGTCCAAGAGTTGGAGGATTGTGAGCCAAAACTCACCCCCAAATGGCTGAAAGATAAAGACTGAGGAGAGAGAGAATGTATTTGGAGTCTGCTAAGTGATAAAGAAATGCATCAACCATCTTGCTGATTGTTAGAGAACAGCTTGATTTCACCTGACACAACTTGCTAGGTCAGTTCTGTTCAGTCTGGAAGGTTCATTACCCTTGATCACAGATTATTCAAAGAATCCTAGACAAAAACTAAGACATCATCACTACTTTGTGTGTTGCAGAAATCTATTCTGATCCTGGTGCCCCCATCCCATTGGAATATGCTTTACATCCTTGGTGCACACAAATTGTCTAGCCCAAATGGGTATGACACAGGGATTAAATGATTAAATTGTCCTCAGACCCTAAAATACGAGAGAGAAAAATAACTTATCTAACTTTCTCTTTGAGGCTTGTATTTATAGACACAGTTTATGTGACACTGACTAAGCAAAGAGAAGCAAACAGCATTGAAGTGACCTCCAAGTTTGGCTAAAGACTGAGTATATAAAGCAGGAGGGGTACCTACAGGCAGGAGCACAGTGAAATTCAAAATTCCAGTTATCTGAAGAAAACTTCGTATTGCATGTGTGAAGTGCCTGTAAGTAACCAGTGAACTTCAGCTAAGTTCAGATTTTTCTGCCTCAACCTGCTTTTAGTCAATAAAAAATAACTTTGTTCTCTACCTTGGTCCCCAAAACTTATCTTCTTTCTTTTTTTAAAGATTTACTTAAAGAACTGGGGTACAGGCCAGATGTGTGGGGAGTGAGAGGATGCATCAGAGACAGAGCAGGGAACAGAACAGGCAGATTGACTGAAGTCTGAGTTCATATATTGAAGTTCATCTGAGGGAAGCAGTGGGCAAGACAGGAGAGGTCTGTTGTACCACATGGGTCAGCTCCCTCCAGGGATCGAACTCATGCTACAGTGGCTGTGGATGCTTCACAGTGTGGTGCTTAACTCTTTGTGTCACCAGGGAGGCCCTATTTTCTTTCTTAATTGGAGAGGTAGCTTATCTTCTACCTCTTTGCCATTTACTTGAAAATAAAATTGATTTCTCAAATACCTGATTTATTGTATGAGTGATCATTCTCAGTAACAGATATGCAGTATAAATTTTCATTTCCATCCCTCTTTCTTATAAAGTTCTGATGAAAATGTATTCTTATTTCTTCTAGAGATGTCATTTTCACAGATAGCAAGTTCTGAATCAAAGGAATGAGACAGTAGGATGTCAGGCATCAATCCTTTTGACAGCCCTCCTTAATTTCACATGAGTCTTTTGGATCAGCATTCCATCAGCGTTACATGAGGATGGGTATACCACCACGTGCTTCACATGGATAATATCCCAACAACCCTAAGAAGTAGGGCATTAGTCCATTTGTGCTGTTAAAACAAAAACACCTTAGAACAAGTAGCTGGAACAACAAATTTATTTCACACAGTTTTGGGGACTCAGAAATCTAAGATTGAGTCACCAGAAGATTCAGCACCTGATGAGGACCTGTTTCCTGCTTTGTACAGTGCTGTCTTTCTGTGTGCGTATAATGTGGTAGTACAAGGGAAATCTTTTATAAGGGCACCAATCCCATTCACGAGACTCTATCTTTATGACTTTATTATCTTCTAAAACTCACACTTTCACATACCATCACATTAGGGGTTAGGTTTCAACATATGAACTTTGAGAGGACACAAGTATAGTATTCAGTCTGTAACAGGTAGATATACACAGTATCTTCATTTGGTAGGCTAAGGAAAGTAGGAATTTTGGCATTTGAGAACGTTCCTAAGTTTACACAGTTAATAAGTAACATAACCAGAGCATCTACTCCAGGACCTGTGCCTTATTTAAACCTGTGCCAAGTCCTTGGTTGATTCTCAGTGTGAGTTCTATGAGAGGACTATAGGTTGATTGACTTCAACATATTAATATTTCCCAGGACACTTGAGGCTGATTATAAACAACCTCACCCCTGCCATGTAAATATGGCATAGAGGACAGAACAATGACTCTCCTGTCTTTCCAGGTCTTAATGTTGAGAATCTGTAAATATATCCCCTTAATAGCAAAAGAGACTTTCAAGATATAATTAAGGTCATGGACCTTAAAATAGGAAGACTTCCCTAGATTATCTGGACGGTCCAATCTAATCACGTGGAAGCAGAAGGCACAGGATCAGAGAGATGAGAGAGAAGAAAAGGAAGAGAAACTTGCAGTATGAAAGGAATTCAATCCACTGTTGCTGACTTGAAGATGAGGAAGGAAACGCCACTTCAGTCCTACCACCACAAGGACCTCAATTCCACCAACCACTCAAAACAAACAAAAACCAGGTTTTCCTCTAGGTCTATAGAAAAGATGCAGCCCTGCCGACAACCCTTTGACTTTGCCCAGTGAGGCTTATTGTCAGACATCTGGCATAGAGAACTATATAACAGATAATACATTTGTGTTCTTTTAAGCCCCCAAGTTTGTGGCAATCCGTTGCAGCAGCAATAAGAAACTAATACAACTGATCAGTTCCTCTAGCTAAATTAACTATATTTTCTGATACCTTTTCACAAACGGAAGTGCAGAAAATTGTCTTACCCTATCTTGTCCTGTTCTTCCATGGGAATAAAAGAAAAATGCATGACACCTTGTAGGCTGTGAAGCTATTTGGGTTGTTCTCTGGTTGACATCATACCCTGGGGGCATTAGGATTCCAAAGCAGCAATCTAATCAACATGGTTTATTCTGAAAAAAGTCTTGAATACAGAGAAACAACCATTCAGTGACTTATTTTCTATTTGTCTATTGTGCAGGTGCCACTAGAGAAATGAAAGGGTGAACTAGAGGATGTCTTATATCTGGTGAAAATCTCTAGACTTCTCTACAATTGTAATATTCAGCATTTAATTTCAGAAAAATAGTACACTGCTAAACAACAAATCATTTATTCTTAATTGTAACACAATTAAGATTAACACAAATGATTTATTCTTAATTGTGAGCAGTAATTTTCTAAAATTCAACTTCCTGTTTGATTAATTGATATATAATAAAATGCCCATATTTTTAGTAGAAAATGTTTAAGTGTAAGACAAAGCAAACAAAATGTAATTCAAATATAGTCAATGAAGCATGGTAATTTTCACATTTTATTTCTTTTTTTTAAAGAAGATTTATTTATTTATGCATACAAGCACTGGGGTACAGGCCAGAGGTGTGGGGGGGTGGTGGTGAGAGGATTCACCACAGAGAGCGGGGAGCAGAACA
>JAGFMF010011381.1:14316997-14335396 GCA_019455555.1 Galemys pyrenaicus
ACACTGCTGAGGGGAGCAGCGGGCACAGCAGGAGAGGTCTGCTGCACCATGTGGGTCCCCTCCCTGGCCGGCAGCAGGAATCGAACTCATGCTGCAGTGACTGAGGTTTGCTTCATAGTACATTGCTTAACCCACTGCGCCACCAGGGCGGCCCTATTTCTTTTGATATGCTTTCATGAATTATGTTTAGGCTCTGCATTTTCCTCCTGTCTTCAGGCAAGTTTGTGTCTCAGGCTTTGTTTAGTCTTCTCTCCTTTTAATTTTGTTGACGTGTCACCATCAGCTTCTTCAGCAAAGGGAGCGGAGTGTGTGCCCACAGGGCTTTGTGGCAGGGGCTGAGAGTCTTCTGATGAAAATGTTGGCTGCTTCATGGGTGTCAGGTTCCAGTAAAAGTCAGGGTCTCTTCCAAATATGGAGGTGGAGGAAGAGTACGGAAGAAATATACTGTAAATTTTGCCGTACATCTTCTACTACCTAATACACGTGAACGAATTAGAACAAAAGCGTTATGACTTCAAGTAGTTGAAAAATTATTTTCACTCAAAGAACAAAAGTGACCTGAACACCTGTTTCCAGCAGACCTTCCCTCTTTACTGCATAAAAGGTATAGCGATGGCATGTGCATCGTCCCAAGTTGATTTGACCTCCTTCTTCGGGATTGCAGACATGAATGTGCTTCAGGCTAGCTTTTTCCATGGCCTGTCAGAACTGGTCTATCTGGTTTCTAGGTTTAGGAGCATCTGACACATAAGATAAACTTAATGAATATGAGTGGGTGAATGATTTGAGATATGAGGCAGAGTTCTTATCTCCTCTATCATTTTACTTATCTATGAAAGCATCTAAGCTCTTTAATGATGACTGGAGCTAAGCATCCCACACTTCCCAACCTGATTGTACTTTCCTAAAGGCAAAAAGTATTTAATCTTCCCCTAACTCAATTTTAGCATCTAAGCATATGGGGTTTTCTTTCATTCTTAAGTTATTAACATATGTTTATTTTGTATTCATGCTTCCAAAACCTTTTTATAGAGTAATTCATTTAATTATCATGAAGATCCTGTGAGCTAGGTATTACTGATATTTCTGTTTTACAGATTAGGAAACAGAGGCACAGGGGAGTTTATGTAACTTTCCCAAAGTGAGACAGTTAAATGGAGCTTTAAATGAATTGGTACATGTAACATTTAGAGTACTAGGTGGTATTTGATACCATCATGTTTGATATTCATTCAGTCAACAAAAATTACTGATTATCTATCAAGTGCCAGGAACTAGTCTAGGTGTTTGAGTTACAGAAGTAAACAAAACAGACAAAAATACCTATCTTCATGGAGCTCAAATCTGGGAGAAAAGAAAAAGACTAAAAAGTATAGCTTTGAGAATGTCAGATAGAAACAAATGCTAAGGAGAAAAATACAGGAAGAGAATGTTGCAATTCAGGGTTAGAAAGACATTGTCTTATGTCTAACCATGGGGTGGGGGGAGGCGCAAAATGGTTTCTGGTTGAAACCGCTAAGCTAGAAGAACAGAGAAAACCAGGGAAGGAGTGGGCATAGCTTGAGGCGCAGCAAGGAGATAGCAGTAGAAGATGAAATTAGAAGGGAGAAGTTTGAACCACAATGTCGTCTCTTTGGGCACTCTTGGTTTTTAGTATTTCTATTTATTTTCTTGTATCATTAATTTTTGGATAGTATCTGATTTTTCCTCTCAGTATTTGATTTGAACTCGTCCCCATAGTTCTCCCACCACCATAGCACCTGTGATCCATCACCATAGTCCCTAGTGCTCTTCTTTCCCCTGTTTTGATCCCTTGCTCTCTCTCTCCACTACTGCGTGCCTCAGATGTATGGTCGGCTTGCAAGTTTTGTCTTTTTCCTGAACTTTTTTTCATTTCTCATATTCTGCATATGAGTGAAACTACCTGATATTTATCTTTTTCCTTCTGACTTACTTCACTTAGCATAATCGCTTCTAGCGCCATCCATGTTGCTGCAAAGGCGTGAGTTTACCACTGTGTGTTATACACCACATCTTGATCCATTCATCTGTTTTGAGGCATTTAGGTTGTTTCTATATCTTAGCTAGTGCAAATAGGACTGCAGTAAATATAGGAGTTCAGGTTTCCTTTCAAATTAATGTTTTTGTGTCATTTGGGTAGATTCCTAGGAGTAGAATTGCTGGGTCATATGGTAGCTCCATTTTTAGTAATTGAGGCTCCTCTACACAGCTTTTCCATAGGGGCTGGACCAATTCCCATTCCCACCAGCAGCGTAAGAGGGTTACTTTTTCTTCACATCTATGCCAGCATTATTTGTTTCTGTTTTTTGAATAAAGGCCATTCTCACAAAAGGTGTTATCTCACTGTGGTTTTTTATTTTGCGTTTCCCTGACATAAGTGATGTTGAACATTTGTTCATATTGCCTGTTGGCCACCTGCATTTCTTCTGGAGACATGGATTTTTAGCTCTTCTGTCTTCAGGCACTCTTAATGTCAATCTTTTTTTAAATTTTTATTTATTTATGCATACAAGAGCTGGGTGTAGGCTAGAGGTTCAGGAAGAGGGGGCAAGGGTGGTAAGAGGAGTCACCAGAGACAGAGTGGGGAGCAGAATAGTCAGATCTACTGAAGTACACTGCTGAGGGGAGCAGTGGGGGAAACAGGAGAGGTCTGCTGTGCTGTTGGCTGGAGCAGTTGTGGGTTAGTTCCCTGGCTGAGGAGACAGCTTGATAACGCTGAGACGTTAACCCTGGCACCACCTGGGAGGCCCTCGATGCCAGGCTTTAAACAGATGGAAAGCCACTGGAAAGCCAAGTGCTAAAAGATCACTGAGCTCACAATTTTAAAAAGGTCCAAATGATTGTCACATTGAGAATTGACTGCAGGTGCAAAGACAGAAATGGAAAGTCCAGTTGGAAGACTATCTCAATGATTTCATTCATTTTAAATTTAGATTAATGTGTTCACCATTTTATACCTCCCTGGTGGCGTTAAGCAATGCACTATGAAGCAAATCGCAGCAAGAGTTTTGATCTCTGCCTCCGGCCAGGGAGGGAACCCACATAGCGCAGCAGACCTCTCCTGCCTTGCCCACTGCTCCCCTCAGCAGTGTGTTTCAGTCAGTCTGCCTGTTCTGCTCTCCACTCTGTGGTGAATCCTCTCACTGCCCTGGACTCTGGCCTGTACCCCAGCTCTTGTATGCATAAATAAATAAATCTTTTAAAAAATGTGTTCACCGTTTTGGCTGCTTGATGGAGTGTGCAAGATAATATTTTGCTGAAACGGAGGGTACAGTAGTAGTTAAATCCTTTTGAAAGAGCAGAATTGGTTGTGTAGGACAGAGTATGTAGGGGTGACGGTCAGTGACTGCTGTACTGATAAATCAGCTCTGGATAGAACATTTGAGCTAGAAAGAATCCTGGAATAATATGGGTGAAAGAGAATAAGAGCTGAGGTTCAAGTGGAGGAAGCGCAGGGGCATTATTTTTGTAGAAAGTCAAATGAGGTCCTGCTCCAAAGCTTAGAAAGACCATCTTCAGGGTGATTTTGCTTAAGCTAGTGTGAAGGGGGTTGGAAATATTTTCCCCACATCAGACATCAATTGAATGCAAGTCCACCGTGAAAAGTTAGGTAGTGCAGAATTTCCTTGAAGAGGCCCCACCAAGAAGGCATGTTTCTTCAGCAGTCTCTTCAAAAAACTAACATCAATAGGTAAGAAAACGATGCCGAGTGGAGTCTCCGGCGAGGAAGGAAAAATTAGGTCAGTAGCCAAAGGGTTCTTTCAGGATGGTGGAACATTTCAATTTTCAGATTGATTTAAAACACCCTGCTAGTTTTAACACAGCGGTGTGTAGGTACAAGAAGCCAGTCTCATTACTCTGCGGGTGGGTGCAACCACCGCGCCGCCCCCTCTCCGCCGGCATTTTGCCCTCGGACGGAGCTCGCGCGTCCAAACGCCCTTCGTATACTGCTCGATCGAGCTGTCAACAGAGCCAGGCGCTGCCGCAACACCCGCCACCTCCGAGCAGGGCTCCGCCCGGGTGTGGCGAGGCGCAGGGAGGGCGGGCCCGCGAGGACGTGGACGTGCGGCCTCCCCGCCCCCGGCACCCGCCTCTGGTCACCCGCACTAGGAGCAGCCCCGGGCGGCGTGACGGTCCCCACCATGTCTGCGGCCATGAGGCAGAGGTTCGACCAGTTTCTGCACGAGAAGAACTGCATGACCGATCTCTTGGCCAAGCTGGAGGCCAAGACCGGCGTGAATCGCAGTTTCATCGCGCTCGGTGGGTGCCTGGTCCCGGGCCGCGGGCGCAGCCAGTGTGGGGTGGCAGCTGCAGCTCCAGCTGTTGGGGAGTTAGCGGGGACAGGGCTCGGGGAGGCGGTGTCAGGGACACACGCGATCGAGAGGCTTCCTCTGGGACCCAACCGGTGGCCGTGGAAGGCCAGGGACCGGAGGTCTTGCCCGGAGGCCAGGGCTAGGGCGTCGCCCGCCTGTGCCCCCAGGTTAGGTGGCCGAGCCCGGGCGCGCGGGGCCGCGGGGCGCTGACGTGTCTGTCCTTGGCTGGGCGAGGCTGGGCTGGGCCCCCTGCGGCGGGGAGGACTGGCTTGTGGGCACAAAGGGGGAGGGTGCCGGGTATCTCAGACTCACGGGAAAGACGAGCCGAGGCGCAGGCCCAACCTCGGTATGGTTTGTTTTTCTTGAACGCCCAGGCCGAGCTTCGCATGATGTAGGGGGTTGCTGCGGGCTTGAGCGGGTCTGGTGCCACCGGACTCACTTCTGTCTTCGGGTCTGTAGGTGTCATCGGGCTGGTGGCCCTGTACCTGGTGTTCGGTTATGGAGCTTCTCTCCTCTGCAACCTGATAGGATTTGGCTACCCAGCCTACATCTCGTAAGTGGTCTTCCTGCAACCGCCCTCTTCACTTTTACTCACTTTCCCGGGACTCAGGGTGCCCCAGGAACAGTATAGCTTCACTTTCCTGGGAGAGACGTCAAAGAACTGAGTAAAAGAACTGAGTAACCGACTGCTTAGGGTTTCACATTTTAGTGCTCACTTTGATGCCTGATCGCCTGGTGATTCCCCGAAATGTATATTTCATCAGATTAAACTGACTTGGTGTCCACATTTCAACCGAAGCACAGAGGAAAGTGTTACAGTGCAGATGTCCTGATGGTACTGCCAGAGAGAGCTCCAGGGGTGGAGAGAGCCCATGTCTCCTCCTTAATAATTATTTTTATGGATATCTCACCTTACAAATGTTCAGAGACAGTAAAATCCCACCAGTCAGGATTTCCTTAATTTTGAATTTGTGTTCATTCATATGCTAGGAAGAATTTTACCTTCTTGAATTTAAAAAGCTTTGCCAATGATTACAGGCAAATAGGAATGCTTACCCACTAGGGTAAATATAAACCTTATAAAATGCATTCCTTATATAGGGATATAAATATCCCTATATAACTAATGTGTCCTTGGTCTTATAAATAATTTATATAATTATACTAATTAAAGATGAATTATCAGATTTCAATCCCAATTACTAGTTGAAGTTGTTTTTACTCTACAGTGTTTATTTGACAAATATTCTACAATTTAAGTTTTAGGTTTATTGAGATGGGAATCATTCTTTTCCACAGATGAAATTTGTTTTACTCTGTAGCTCTCCCTAAGAAAGATGGTGGGTTTTACTGTTCTTGATCTGCAATTTTCCTCAACCCTGGGGACAAAAATTAAGAAAGAAAAGATTTGCAGTTGGCAGGCTAAAACACAGATAACACATTATTATACCTTGTTTCTATCTTGGGCCAGACTAGAATTTAATTTATGACTATAAGTGAAGTAACATTTTAGAAGATGTTAGAAATTATTTGAACAATTAAGTGTAAATTACACATATAGTGGTAACTGTATTAGTCTGATGCAGTAACACAATGACAATCCAAAAGTCTACCTACATACATTGCTTGCTTGCGAGTTTGGAGGCCCTCTGCCTTACACTTGAAAAGTGCTTTTACCCTCTCCAGGGACATACCATTCAGATTGTACGTTTATACCAAAGGATGCCAAAGGAAGGCCAGAAAAACTGGTTTGGCTTGTCCATCAGTGAAAAAGGTACATGAATAGCAGTTTTCCATAAAATGTCATCTGCTACATGATATATATAGAAAGTTAATAAGCAAACCTGATTCAAAACGGCTTGCATATCACTGCATTAAAAGATGTCTTTTAACACTAATTCAAAGCGATATATGCTGTGTTCACTGAGAAAGAAGACATTTTCAGAGAACTTCGCTATAAAAGAGGAAGAGTTAGAAAGAGTAAGTGAGGGTTTCGTGTGCAAATATATTTTGCACACATACATATGTGTATATGTCTAATAAATAGCATATGCATGCATGTATATATGTAAAAAAAAAGTGTCCTTTAACCAAAAGAAAAAAAGAGCATGTCAAAGTCTTTCTCAGTTTTGTATTTTAGATGTTATTAATCACATTTAGAATAAATCTTGTGTGACACATTAGTAATTGCCTAGCTGCTTGGGTTATTAGGAACTAGCCAGAAAAGTGGATTTTCAAAAACACCAAGTAGTGTAAAAACACCATTTCCACATCAGTGCCATCTGGTACATAATACTGTGAGAAGTATAACCTTCTCCGATGGTGTGGTTATTCATTGATGTGGGCTCTAGAAAGTTAAACATCTGCTTTTAGGTGGGATATGTAGATACATATATGTATGGAAGTGCATGTAATTGAGATGAGTCCAGAACTAGAACATATTTTTCCTTGACCTGAAGTGGATTAATTCTATCAGGGATCATTTCTTTAGTTGTATTTTGAAGTTATTTCAAGCCAGTCATTTTCAGCTTTCTCATTTGTTTCTAGTAATTTAGTCATTTTCTAGTCATTCATTCATTTTTTAGATAGTCAATTTTATATTATGCCTCTTTTTATAAGAAACTAAATGTTCTTGTCTATTGCAAGGAATTCTGTGAAACAGTCATTTCTGAGTTGTTCAGGTAAGTAGGTTTTACATATATTGGAATTATTGTATTCAAGTATACACACTTTCTTTTCTATTTAAATATCTGTAGTAAAGTGACATTTGAAGTATACCTTAATATGAGTTGGAAAAAATATAAAAAAATCTAATAGGAATTTAACAATTTAAGTAAAAACTCAAGAAATAACATGAATATGTTTTGGTTGGTATTTTATTCATAGTACACTCCTTTTTGATAGACCCAACTCTTTAACTTTAAAGTAAATATAAGAGTCTATGATGATAAGGAAATTAGGTGAATTAAGTGGTCTCTAAGACTTCGTGGACTTTCCCCCTAACAGTTGTTCTCAGCCTTGGCTGTCCATTGGAATTATCTGAGGAATTTTAAAAAATAGTAATGCCTGGACCTCACCCCTAGACATTCTTAAGTAATACAGCCTGGGGATGGGAATATTTTTAACTTCCTTGATTTTTTTTTTTTTACAAGTCTTAAAGGATTTAATGAGCAATGTTGAGAACCTCTGGTATATGGTGACAGCAGGACCCTGTGCTTTTTACCTTGGAAGGTGGGGTAAAATGGGTGGGAAAATGTCTTGTTGATACTGGGAGCAATCCAGAGGCCTTTACTTGTGCCTTTACTTTGTGAAGGAGATGCAAGGAGATGTGGGATTATGTGCACGGTAAAACACATAAGACCCTAGTTAGTAAACAGCAATCATTGTTAAGTTAGTCTCACCAAGTCTGTTCATTGCTTAACCAATGTGTATCATTGTCAAAAGAAAGTTCTTGTTAATTGCAGTATCAGTAGCACCTAAGTCAGAGTCACTTTGAGCGTGGTCTGTGATTACCTTCACTTTAATTGTTTTCCTCTCCTCTTATAATTCTCCCGATGCTCCCAGCCAGTTATTTTTAAAAATATAAGTTCAAGCATACTGCAACAATCAAATGCCAACCATGTGCCAGGCACAGTGGCGACACTTCAGATACACCAGGGGCTAAGGCAGATATGGTCTCCATTTTCCTAAAGGAACATCTACCAGGGTGAGCTGCAAGAAAGTAAAGTAGTGACAGTGTGGTGAACCCTCTACAGAAAATTGACAGAGAGCTGTGTAGAGAGTAGCAGGAAGGACCCTTCTCAGTTATCTGCCACACTCTGACAGTTAAGATCTGAGGAATGAGAACAGGCCCAACAAAGGGAGTGGAGCATGCCAGCCCCTGGGGCCCTGGTGCATCTGGTGCTCAGGCTGGTGGAGGAACTGGGGGCAGTTCTCTGAGGAGGAAGTGGTTGCAGGAGGATGAAAGGGTAGTTGTCAGAGGGCAGGGCAGGAGCCAGTGCACAATGTGCATTTTATTCTATGTGGCTGTCAGGAGTCTGCGTGTTTTCTGAATGCTTTGGAAGAATTTTTAATAGGTGTAACATGAGATGATATGCATTTTAAGGTCATCCTGACTGCTGTGCTCCCTGAAAAGAATCAGCAATCCTGTCAATTATTGCCATCCCTTACTTTCTCTCTTGAAAATGGAAAACTTTTGCTCCTGCTGTTTTCTTGCCCTGGGCCTTTATAGAGAGGGGGCCCACAGACTGTGTATAAAGGTCAGCTGGTCTCTTATAAAATTTGCAGAGGCTTATTTGGCTTCCTAGTTTGAGTCACCACCTTGGGAAATCTGTGGGTGGGGCTCCAGGCCAGGTCTGGGCATGTTGAAACGCCAGCTGGGGCTTACTCCCTTCTCATGGAAGGCAACCCCCTTCCTCCTGCTTACTCTCACTTTCTGCCTATGTTGTTTCCCTCTACCTCTGTTTCCAGACTTTTTGGCTGCCCTGTATAGGCAATTTGAAATCTAATTCCTGCTTTCTCATTATTAAGAACTGTGGGAGGATTATTTAATCTCCTTACTGTCCTCTGTTCCTGACAGGAGAAAGCAAACCACTGGGTAATACTAGGAACCTCGTTTATAAGGTAGACCAGCCCACCACCTTGTTCACATGCAACCCTTTCAAAGTGCACAATTCGTAAAGTGTGCAGCCCTCACCACTATCTAATTCTGAAACATTTTCATTACCCCCAAAAGAAATGCTGTTTCTGAGCACAAGGGACTGAGGTGACGGTGCACTTGTGAAATGGTGGTGGGAAATGGGGACCACAATTGATGTCAAATATATAGAATTAAAAAAAAGAAAAGAAATGCTGTTTCCATTAGCAGTTACTCTGTTTCTCCTACATCTCAGTCATTACAAACCATAATCTATTTTCTGTTTCTTTGGACTTGTCTATCCTAGATATTTAATATAAATGGAATCATAGATGTACACAATGCTGAAATTGCTTCTGGTTCAGCCTTGTCTTTAAGGGCCCTGAACAGAAGAGTCTTCCCTGCTGCTCAGGGACACATGTTGTGCTGCACTTTGTCCTGCAAAGTCCACTGCCAGAGACCTCTCTGGGAGGGCCTGAATGGGGCCACTGGCCTGTGCCAGCTTCTTTGCTCAAATGGGATCATGAGGGAGAAAGTTTAATGAGTTTGTTTTCTATTTTTACTTTTGCCCTATGGAAAAAAGGCAAGAAGGAGTGGTTTTGTTTGTTTTTGTCTGGCACAGCCACTTTTTTGTTTCAAATTCTGTGAAAATGTCAATTTTTCTCTTCTTTTAGTATTTTCCTAGGATCAGGCTGCCACTTTCCTGGGACTCTCAGAGCTTGGCCTTAGAGATCAGACATGCAGTCTGAGTCCTTGAATATTCACATGATCCAGGAACAGAGAGAGTACGTACGGGTGCTTCCTGAGGCACAGCTAGACATGGTCTGAAACCCGCAGCTACTACACAGGAATGTGGCAGTGCAGTTAGGAATATGTTACCATTGGGTTCAAGCAGATTAAATATGTGTAGAGTCCTGCATATGGTGTCTGGCGTTTGTTAACACTTTTGTGTCCTTACAGTTCTTTTTTCACTCTCCTATCTTCCTATGCTAATAATAAATTATTACTATATTATAGTTATTACTCATTAAGTTATTACTCATGTAATCTACTGAGTTCTTACTCTGGTCCAGTCATTGTTTCTAAGCATTTTAACTAATTTAATTAACCAATTTAATTAAATTAACTGATTTAATCTTCACAACAACACAATGAGGTTTATCATTTCTACTTGACAAAAGAGAGAACTAAGAAAAATTTGTCCAAGGTCATATACCTAGTAAATGTTAGGATACAATATAGGGAAAAATCTAGCTACTCCATAGTTCAGTATAATTCATAAATTTTTGATTGTTTTGAAATTTGAATGAGTTCAATTTCTCTCTGCATCTTTCTTGTCTGTGTATTGAAGCTCTTTTAATGAACTAAAACACAACAAACTGTCTGATCATTGTTTAGAGAAGTTTGTAAGCAAGCCATGAGCTGTTTCCTCAAGAGAGCAATTAAATGAATGTGTCTGATGTTCACTTTACTGTTTATTTTTAACAAAGCCCTAAAGAGAAACTTATTCTCATAGGAGGAAGTAGTTATACAAAGTGGTGTCCTTTTTTTCTCTAGTATGAATCTTTTCTCTCCCATGTATGAAAAATAGCATTGACTCATTGCAAAGACCTTCAAAAATAAACTCTGCTATCCCAATACCTGGGATTAACTTTGAATAATTTGAAATATATATTTCTGGATGCCATCCTTGGTCTATAAGCATACACAAATAATGTCTCTCTCTCTTTTTAAATACAAAATTAGTAATCTCATTTTAACACTCAACACTAATTCTTGGACATCTCTCCCCATTAATACCCTTTTTTAAAAACTTCAGAATACTTCAACACCAGTACATATTTAAGCAGTTCATTCAAGGGAATGAAACTCAACTACCATCCACAAAAATTAACCCAAAGTTAAGATATGAAACCATAAAACACTTAGTAGAAAATATAGGCAGTGGGCCTCCCTGGTGACGCAGGGGGTTAAGCGCCGCACAAACACCCACATAGGAGGCCCACATGGTGCAGCAGACTCTCCTGCCTCACCCGCTGCTCCCCTCAGCAGTGTGTTTCTGTCAATCTGCCTGTTCTGCTCCCTACTTTTTCTCTGGTGAATTCCCTCACCTCCACATCACCCCCATCCCATGCCTCTGGCCTGTACCCCAACTCTTGTATGCATAAATAAATTAAAAAGAAAATATAGGCAGTAGCTTCATTCACATCTGTCTGGATGATATTTTCTTGGATCTGTCTACAAAGGTAAGCAAGTGAAACAAAAATAAACACTAAATACATGGGATTATATGTATTACATGTATTATATACACTGTACAAGGGACAGTGGAGTTTATTTCCCTGAGTATGATCCCTTCTAGCTTCGTCCATGTTGTGAATGGCATAAGTTTATCTTTTTTGATTGCTGATTAGTATTCCATTGTGTATATATATCACATCTTCTTGATCCAGTCATCTATTTTTAGGCATATGGGTTGTTTCTCTATCTTACCTATTGTAAAAAGTGCTGCAATAAACATGGGGGTGCAGGTATTCTTTTGAATTAATGTTTTTGTCCTTGGGTCCTAGGAGCGGAGTTGCTGGGTCATATGGTAGCTCCATTTTTAGTAGTTTAAGGAACCTCCACATAGCTTTCCATAGTGGTTGGACCAATTTGCATTCCCACCAGCAGTAGGAGAGTTCCTTTTTCTCCACATCCTTGTCAACATTAGTTGTTTCCTGCTTTTTTAATATGTACCAGTCTCACTGGTGTACGGTGGTACCTCATTGTGGTTTTGAATATATTTCCCTGATTATAAGTGATGTTGAGCATATCTTCATATACCTGTTGGTCATTTGCATTTCCTCTGTAGAAATTTTTTTTTAGCTCTTCCCATTTTTTTTGACTGGATTGTTTACTTTGTTTTTGTTGAGTAGTGTGAGCTCTTTGTAGATTTTTGTGATCAGTCCCTTCTCAGTTGTATTATATGCAAAAACTTTCTTCCAGTAGTAAGGGTGTCTCTTTGTTATGGGTAGTGTCACTTTTGCTGTACAGAAGCTTTTTAGTGTAATATATTCCCAGTTGTTTATCTTTTCCTTCACTTTTTTTGCTTTAGGGGATATGTCTTTAAAGATGTTACTGAGATGTATGTCATGTAGTGCTTTACCCATATTTCCTTCTATATACTTTATGGTTTCAGATCTTATGTCCAAGTCTCTTATCCATTTTGAGTTGGTTTTTGTGCATGGCGTGAGGTAGTAGTCTAACTTCATTCTTTTGCATGTAGCTGTGCAGTTTTCTCAGCACCATTTATTGAACAAACTGTTCTTGTTTCATTGCATGTTCTTTACTCCTTTGTCAAAGATTAATTGTTCATGAATAAGTAGGTTCATTTCTGGGTTTTCTATTCAATTCCATTGGTTTGTATGTCTGTTTTTGTTCCAGTACCATGTTGTTTTAATTATTACTTATGATGGCTTTGTAATATAGTTTGAAATCAGGGAGTGTGATACCTCCTTTCTCCTTTCTAGTCAGGAGAGCTTTGATTATTTGAAGTTCTTCTGTGGCTCCATATGAATTTTATTAATATTTGTTCTATTTCTTTGAAGAATGTCATTGAAATTTTTACTGGAATAGCATTGAATCTGAAAATTGTTTTGGGGAGGGTGGCCATTTTGATAGTGTTAATTCTTCCAATCTGTGAAGAATCTGTGTCCTTTCATTTTTTTGTGCCAGGTATCACACTCCTTGAAATTATATTTGACATTAAAAGCAGGGAAATGCAAATCAAAACTAGAATGGGATAGCACCTCATATCTGTCAGAATGGTTTATTATCAAAACAACAATGTGAAATTAATTTGGAGGAAGATGTGGAAAAGGGAACTCTTATGCACTGTTGCTGAGAATGTAAATTGATGCAACCGGTGTTGAAAAACAGTATGGTTTCCTCAAAAAATTAAAAATAGAATGACTGTAAGTTTCCACAACCTCACTTCTAGATATGTACCCAAACAGAACAAAAGCACTAATTTAAAGTATTCATTTTATTTAAAATATCACAAATGTACTATGTTTGTCACAGCATTATTCACAATGGCCAAAGATGGCCACAACCAAGGAGTCCAACAGTGGATAAATGGTTGAAGTTAGTTATAGGTGTAAATCCAACCTTTGCTACTTGCAGTCAGTTTTCCCCCACGTTATTTTTCTTCCCTAAGCCTCAATTTCTTCTTCTCAAAAATGGAAATAATAATATTATTTATATTTATATTATTTATATATATCCCATAGAATTAATATGAAGTTCACATGAAATAATTAGTCAGTTCTGTACTTCTCATTCTTTATTTTTGTCCTTTGGGCCATACAATAAATGACTGATAAGCATTAAGTGCACCTTAGATTCCTGAATCCCCTGTGCTGCTTGATAAATTGCTACATCCTCATTCTGACGCACTGAGTTGAAATCCTATACACACCACACAAGGCAGTGAGGTGTATTGTTGAAGAATCTACCCATATGCACTCACTTGGACAAAGATGTATTGCTTTGGTATTACTTTAGCTGGCATATATATGAGAAAAGGTAATATAGGCATATACAGGTCATTATTTTATAATTAGTTTTTTAAAAAATATTTTATTTATTATTACATACAAGAGCTGGGGTACAGGCCAGAGGCGGCGAGGCGTGGTGGTGGTTGATTCACCAGAAACAGAGTGGGGAGCAGAACAGGCATATTGACTGAAATACACTGCTGAGGGGAGCAGCTGGCAAGGCAGGAGAATCTGCTGCTCCATGTGGGTCCCCTGCCTGGCCGGGGATTGAATTTGCACTACAGTGGCTGTGGAAGCTCCATAGTGTGGTGCTGTGTGCCACCAGGGAGGCCTTATTTTATTAGCTTTTAAAAGTTTATTGTATTTATATATATTTCATACATATATTGTATTTAAAATATCCATTTTGCCCATTCTTCAGTGTTCAAAACTGCATTCAATTCCTCATGTCTTTTTCTCGTTATCTTCCTACATCATTAGCAGTAATCTCATTCAATTCTAGCTTTTCCTCTTGTTATTTCTGTCTCACTCTCATTCATGTATGCAGGCACACACTGTAGCTTCTCTTAATTAATTCAGACACTTCCTTAGTGAATGGCTCATCATGACTCAGGGCCAAACAGTCACTAAGGGGAACTAATTTTTGTAGCCAGTGTATTTTCAATAGTTAACTCATTTCATAGGCTAAACAAGATTCAGATTTCTTCTAGTTTATTATTTGAGTCCAGCTGAATTATAAGTATTCAGGTGTATGTTGGGATAGGATTTTAAAAACTGTGTAATTTAACTTTAGGATGAGGAATTTACAGGACTATAAGACATCTCTAATTCAGAAGTAAAAGAAGATTATTTTACAAAATGAAATCTGTAGCTAAACTTCATTTGTAGAATGAATTTTGTTTAAGCAGTGGTTGCTACTGAGAAAGTTGAGGGGGCAAGACTTGAGGATCACAGAATGCCAGTCAGAACCAAATTAAAACCAGTGTTTTTACCTATTTGTTAGTAAGCATGTTATCGAATTTGGATCCTGTCTGAATTATGTTCCTTTATGAAAATTCCTATTGCCCCATGATGTACTTCAGTTATTGAAAGTGCATAAGAACTGAGTTACCATAAGAGATTTTTTTATATGTCCTGGTGGTAGGCCCCACTCAGTTCCAATCTCAACCCTGCTTGGAGTTGCTAGTCACTGGTGGTATCTCCTAGGGTTTGGCTGGAGCTTCATGAGAAGACGACTGGTTTTGGTTTCTCTGGTGACCAGACGATCAGAAACAAGTAGTTATAATGGTTTGTCCTGACATCTCCACAAACTTCCTGTCTTAGGTTGGTTGTACTTTTGCATCTAGTAACAATATATACATTTGCCTGAATTTCTCACATCATGTAAGTGGGCAGCTGTGAATGTTGTTGGAAAATGCTTTATAACTTCTTATTAACTGATAAAACTTGCATTTGTATTGCCTTGCAGGATTAAAGCCATAGAAAGTCCCAGCAAAGACGACGACACTCAGTGGCTGACGTATTGGGTAGTGTACGGTGTGTTCAGCATTGCCGAGTTCTTCTCTGACCTCTTCCTGTCATGGTTTCCCTTCTATTACATGCTGAAGGTATGTTGGCTTCTCCTGAACTGCTCTGTTTCCTTTCATCTCTGTATTTGGTTTGATTTCTACCACTAATATAAATTCTCAGGTCCTATATCCCAGGAATAGGAGCAAATGCTTGCATGTTTCACACCTGAGGCTATGATTCAGGTTATAAACAAGAAGACAGGATTTAGTAGATCTAACTTTTTGTATACTCTCTTGGAAACAGCCAAAGCAATTGTGTGTTCATGGTGTGTTTGATAAGGACAAAGGATGGAAGTACCATGACTAGTGTAGGAATTGCTGTGTGTTTCCTCTTGGCAGAGTGCTCTACATTTGATGTGGAAACATAGCAGATTTTGCAAGGCACTGATTGATTATTCACAGTGGTGACAGGAGTCATTCTTTTTAGAAGAAAAAAATTCTTATTTCTTATGTAGGTTTGGAGGAAGAAGATGTGAACTGGGCCTTCTGAGGAAGTGATTTTAATAAATTGGCAAGTGCATAGTCAGACGTCAGCCCTGATATACCTCAAATTTGCAGAGGATTTGCCTTAGTTAAGTCAAGGTGGGGGAGAGGAATAGGAAGTTGAAAATCACTCCTAGCAAGACTGCTGTCAACTCAGGACTTGCACCAGAGGCATTAAGAGTGAAAGAGCTCACATCTTCTGGTAGATAGAGTGGTTCTCTCTCCCTAGATGAGACAAACTGTCTTCAGTTGGCATCTCAGGTGTCTTCCCTGGGAGAGGCCCTGCTTCCTACTGCTTGTGTAGGATGTAAATAGAGACTCAGCTTCACAGAGCAGATGTTCCAAGCTAGAGAAGGTGGGGAGTTCAGCCCTTATAAATTCTGGATTTGGGGCCCTCCCTGGTGGCGCAGTGGGTTAAGCAATGCACTATGAAGCAAACCACAGCCACTGCAGCATGAGTTCGATCCCTGCCCCCTGCTGGGGAGGTGACCCACATGGCACAGCAGACCTCTGCTGCCTGGCCCGCTACTCCCCTCAGCAGTGTGTTTCAGTCCATCTGACTGTTCTGCCCCCCGCTCTGTCTGGTGGATTCTCTCACCACCCCGCACCTCTGGTCTGTACCCTGGTGCTTGTATGCATAAATAAATAAATCTTTTTAAAAAAATGAATTCTGGGTTTCTTCTTCCCTTTGTTCTTTCTATTTTTAATAAAAGTTTTAAAGTCCTTTGTACTTTTTATGTCAATAAAATTTACATTTGACATAGTTTATAAACTAAATATTCCTGTAAGATTTTTGAACAAAAACATAAGTTCTGTACCTTTACCCTCATGTGTTGTCTTCCTTAAAAGCAACCACCATCTATTTGTTTTTGATAAATTAATTTGTCTTTCATGTCTGTCTCTAAATAATAGTCTTATCAACCACCTTTTAATTCTTCTACTTTATGCAGTAACTCTTTGATTCCCATTGAATAATAATGTTTCTCCCCTCATTCCTGCCACTCACAAGCAACCTTACATTTTCCCGTCCTCAGATATCTGTGTCAAAGTCTTGATTAAATAATAAACAGATATTACTTATTATAACTTTGTGAATACTATCTAGTTGGGCCTACAGGTACATGTAGTGCTAAATTTTTAAAAAAATTTTCCTGTGAACTAGTAATTATTTTCTTATTTACATATTCAGACCTATTTCTAATGTCCTATTTGTTGTACTACTTTTTCTATATTTCAATTTACTTTTATTTAAAAATTTTTATCTAAGGAAGTGCATGTAATTCTTTGGTTTCCCTTCCCCCAACAACCACATTGTTATTTTGATAATTTTGATATTATATATGATGTGTGTTTGTGTAATGCATTCATTTGTATTTTCCTTCTTCCTAGGAGATTTTTCTCAGTCTGATCTTCCAGTTTGCAAGTTTCTCATACTTAATACATTTGCTTGAGTTTTCCTATGTTTGCTTGCTCTTGTTTCATACTGCTATATTTCTTTTAGCATAGTTAATATTTCAATTTAAAATTCTTGGTCAGTCAGTTGTAATATTACTGCTACTGACAGAATCTGTGGTTGATTGTGTTGTCTTTCTTTTGAAATGCTTGTGCTCTTCAGATACCCTGTTATTTGGTCTAAAAGCCCATTTTCCTCCAGAAGTATCAGCTCCTCTGTCAGGCTCTAGAATGGGAAGGCCAGCCCAGTTGTTGGCAGTAAAGAGCTCTGGGCAAGAGGGGTTACCCTAGGCAGGAGAGCAACCACATTATTTGCTCTCTCCCACAAAAGAGCTCTTCACCTCTGTTCCCCTCACTCTCCAACCAGTATTGTGAGAGGGTGCTCCTGAGGTGTTTTTTGTTGTTGTTGTTTTTAATGAATATAGGAGCTGGGGACCAGCGGGCAGACCGCAGGCCATAGGTGTGGGGGTGAGGGGAGTGGGTGAGTGAGAGGAGTCACAGAGACAGTGTGGGCAACAGAACGGGCAGATAGACTGAAATACACTGCGGAGGGGAGCAGCGGATGAGAGCGGAGAAGTCTGCTGTGCCATGTGGTCTGCCGTGCTCACTGGCCGGGGAATCAAACTTGTGCTTCAGTGGCTGCTGAGAGCTTCATAGTGCTGCGACCTAACCTCTTGCGCCACCAGGGCAAGAGTTTTAATCAAAATTAGAAGGGTTAGAGCTGGGGCTTGGGAAGGAACTGCTTTTTAGTCCCTGCCTAATTTTTCTTTCCTCTCAAAAATGTCTGTTTTAGAAAAAAATATTGGAAGGTGATTTTTTAACTTGGAGGTATGAAAGTAAGATATAATGCAAAAGTCACAAAGATTTGAAATTTGAGTAAATACAATATTTTTATATTAAATTTTTATGTAGCCATGACAGCATATACAAAGTTTAAAAAAAATGACAAACTAGAAAGATACACGCACAACATTTATACTAATAAGAAATTGGTATCCAAAATACATAACAATGTTTACAAGTAAGAAGAAAAATAAAATTGGACAAAGCATTAGCGACATTTCACAGCAGAGAAAAAAACAGGAATAGTGAGTAAAAATCTCATGAGGGATATGTGAATTAAAATAGTGAAATACCACATGTTGTTTATTACATTGACAGTTATTTTAAAGATTGATAAGATCTAGGTGTCTTATCAGTGTTGAAATGGATGTGGTGATAGTGTTCTAAACTGAAATCGCATTTTTATTTTTATTTATTTATTTATTTTTTTATAATTATAATTCTTTTTTTTTTTTTAAAGACTTATTTATTTATGCACACAAGAGCTGGGGTACAGGCCAGACGTGTGGGGGGGTGAGAGGATTCACCACAGAGAGCAGGGA
>JAGFMF010011381.1:14335446-14385617 GCA_019455555.1 Galemys pyrenaicus
TCCCCTCCCTGGCCAGCAGCAGGGATCGAACTCGTGCTGCAGTGGCTGCGGTCTGCTTCATAGTGCATTGCTTAACCCACTGCGCCACCAGGGAGGCCCTGAAATCGCATTTTTAAAGAACCCTATGACAGATTCTTGTCAAACTGAAAAAATGATACTGTAACAGTTCTAAGTATCTGTCCCAAGGAAATATCCACTGTGCATAAGCTACATGAGGAGATTTGTTGTTGCAATTTTGGATATAACTAAAAATTATAAACAACCAAATGTCCAACAATAGATAAAGAGTTACATGAATTTATTAGCAGCCAGAGGTAGTAGGTTCTTGAGTTCCTCCCGCAAGAATAAAATGAAGGGCCTCCTCGGTGGTGCAAATGCACTATGAAGTATACTGCACTATGAAGTATCCACTGCTGCATGAGTTTGATCCCTGGCCAGGGAGGTGACCTACATGGCACAGCAGACTTCTCCGGTCTTGCCCACTTCTCCCATCAGCAGTGTATTTCAATCGATCAGCCTGTTCTGAGCCCCACTCTATCGCTGGTGAATCTTCTCACCCCCATACCTCTGGCCTGTGCCCCAGTTCTTGTATGCATAAATAAATCTTAAAAAAAAATAAAATGGAGACTCTAACTATTGCAGTTGATTTTGAAGCTGAGATTTACCAACCTCCCTTCTAAATCAAATATCAAAGCAACTTCTGCCCAACCGTCAAAGTCCCTCCCATGAAATAAACCTCTTGCCAAAAGGCAAGACATCTTGAGAGGCATATTTTGCTCTAAATAATTAAAAATATTAAATGGAACATGTTCATTATACTTTCTTTTAATCTGAATGACATTACCACAGATGCCTTGAAGACAACTGTATAATTTTCATTTCAAAACAAATGGAAGATTATAGTCTTTGAGAAAATTTAAGATTTGTAGCTGGATGTTTTTTGTTGTTGTTGTTATCTAAGACATTTAGCATTTATAAAAATATTTTTATGATCTTTGAATTTAGATGTCACATATTTTAAAATCCAAAATATTTGGAAGTTCTTATTCATAAGACCCATCTAATAGCGTGATATCACAGTGCAGTCGCCAATAGAAAGAGACTTGGCTTCTGCCTGGGGCCCGCATGCTGTACAGTAAAGGATCCTCTCAGCAGAACCCCACCCCATTAATATCTGATCTCAAACTATGAAACATGAGCAAGCCTGACTTCCTGCCTGTTCCTGATCTCCTCTGCTAGGGAGGCAACACAGGTAGAGAGAGGACCCAAAATAAGAGATAATCACTAAATCATTTATATTTGTTTTTAAAGTACATTACAAAAATTGCTTTGCCTCAGATTTTCTTCCCTATTAGTAAAATGCTTGTGTATCTATTATGCTTCAGCTCCACAGCACCATGATATGGCTGAGAATAAGTGAATTTTCTGCCTATCTTCTAAATAGATAATATACTTGGGATGATAAAACACTGTGTGTCGGTCAAAATGCTCTTTTCTGCATTAGTGGCATATTCTGAGTGAAAGGACTGAGAAAAAGTCCATTCTCTGTAAAAGAAATTGTTGAAGAGTATCCCATTTTAATGATGAGCAGGGGTCTCGCCTCTGTCATTGTTACAAACACACAGTGATTGCATGGAGTGTAAAAAGACAGTTATGAGTGAAGTCATGTTTAATATTTTATTTTTTATAGAATTTTGCTTTTTGGCTTTTTAAATTTATGTTTGTGTTTTTCTGAAGCAGTCTACAATAACACTGAAGTATCCACTTGATTAGGCATCAAAGGTCAGTTGAGAAGATACAGTGCAATGTGTGGAATTAGAAACAGTACAAGGTCAGGCTTTGTTCTGAGGTCCGGTCTTTGACAAGAGGCTTTAAAAGTTAGTGTAAAGGCTCTTTTTATTTTCTGATTAAGAAAGTGGTATATGTTCATTCCTTTACTCAGCATATATTTATTTAGGTGCTAAAAATCTTTTCTAAATCTAGAGGATATTTAGAGAACACAGTATCCCTGTGGTCATACTTTACATTTGTGTGTGTTGGAGCATGTTTTAGATGTGAAGGAAATAGGCTTTGTAATCCTACCAATTTTAACATGTGAAGGTAGTCTTTCTTTTTTTCAAAATGTACAAATATATTGGTCTGTATACATAAATACATACCAATGGTTGAGATCACATAGTATATATAATTCTGCTTCATTTTTTCCAATTAATACAATACTATGGGTTTATTCTCATGTTATTCAACATTCTTTGATATAACTGTCTAATTCATATAGAGAATAATGTACTCATTTCTCCAGTTGATAGACATTTAGGAAATCTCTCTTGCTATTATAACTAATACTGCAGTATCTTCGAACATCAGCACTACCCTCATTTAGATCACTTTTTAGATTTATTTTTAGAACAAGTTTGGGTAAACTCTGACAAGTTTACATTTTGATCCAAACTGTTACCTATGCTGTTTTACCCCTAAACAGAGAGCTTAGTAGTTCTCTTCTAATTTTGTAGGAGACAAAAAAGAGGGAAATCTTGTACTTCACAATTTGTTAAGCTTTTATTTGTACATGTTGAACAGTCATTTTAACTTTAACCCATGCCTATTTATGAGGCTACAGTGCAAAGGCTTCCTAAGACTTATGGTCTGAGAAAATGACGGTATGTATCCAGAGGATCTTTCTGACATTAATTCTCGGTTCTGACCAGCTAGTCCTAAACTGTATTCATTAAGCATATCCATATCTTAGAAATACCTCTTCTGAAGGAAAATCAGATAGTGACTGAATTATCTGGCCTGTTGTCATCATTCATACAAGGAATGAGTGTGTTAGTGCTAATACAGTCTAGAGTCCCAGAATCGCCAGCCTCTTTGTCGAACTGCTAGTAAGAATGGCTTGTTGGTGTGTCATGGGCTGGCACTTTGGGCTGTAGGGTAGTGACATAGATTAAGAAGAGGGAATTGTAAAAGCTGGTGACTGAATATCGCCTGAGAGTTAAGCAGTAATTAACTTTATTATTAATATAAGAAAATTATCTCACTTGAGAACTGGAAAATGCTAAGGATGTAAGAGTGGAGAACAGTAATTATTCTTCTGTGTCAAGGCAAGAGCTAGAGAGTACTGCAGAACTCAATTAACTGGAGGGTAGCCTACAGAGTAATCACAGTGGAGAAGTATGAAAATGCAGGCCAGTGACTGCTCCTTCTTGTTGTCTGCTTAATCCATCCAGAGAAGGTGAATGAATCGTTGCTAGTGGTTGATATCTATATAAGCAGATAATATTTCAGGGATTTTCAACAGCTATAGGATTTGGTAAAACTACTACTATCTTATATACTTGGAGACATTAACTTGTGACTTTTTAAAATCCTGCAGAAAAGAAACCTGAGTCTTAGAGAGGCTAGTCAACTTATATAAAATCATAAAACAGAATCTAGCTCTCCTGATTCATAATGAGAATGAGTCATTTCTACACCACTTTGATGCCTATAGTTATAATGTGGACATCTGTCTCCGCATTAACAATCCATTCCTGAAAATCAGGCATTCTGCATGAGAATACCCACCAGAAGGAACTATTTCCTACAGTATTAAATAGTAAAAATTAGAATGTGTTATTGCATGTCAATCTAAAACTCACAACGAATTCCTAGACAGCTGTAAAATCCAGCAAAATACCACTATTTAATATAAGAAAATTATCTCATTTGAGAACTGGAAGATGCTAAGGATATAAAAGTAGAGAACAGTAATTATTATTCTACTGTCAAGGCAAGAGCTAGAAAGTACTGTAGAACTCAGTTAACTGGAGGGTAGCCTACAGAGTAATCACAGTGGTTAGGGAGAAACTTCTGCTTTGTGTGCAGAATCCCCTGGACACTGTGTACTACTCTTCAAAATGGCCACATGGAATTCTGATGTTCTATCAAGAATGCAAATTTTCCTTTTTCTGCACATCAGTTTGTTTAAATTGTATTGAGTTTTGGATATGTATGTATTAGCATTTCCTAGATGAGCAACCTTGGAAAACATTTGTGACTATTAAAAATCAAAGGTCTTCCTCAGGGAAAGGTTAACTAGAGAAATGGCCAGCAATGACTAACTGACCTTGCTCTCAGCGGAGGAAATGAATGCCAAAACCAGAGAATGATGCAGCCACTTAGTTCGCTATTTTGGGTTAATGCAGATATGTAGGTCAAAAAAACCAAGGTTCTCCCTGGCAACATCTCAAAATTCACCGAGATAGCTGGCCAAGCCCAAAAGGTGCTAGGGAAGAGTCACTGGGAAAACTGACAATAAACCTGAGCTACCCACACCTGCTGAGGTGTTGCAGGTCCTTCAAGGAATAGTCTTCATTTAAGTGCTTGAATGTTTTAATAGGGTCTTACTCCACCATTGTGTGTCTGTGAGGGCGCAATGGAGTTTCTGCATAGTTGTATATTCCTGTACGAGTTAGTGAAACGAGGAGCTGAGCAGTCTGACTCCTTCCTTGCCTTCCCCTTTTCTACTGCCATGCTTCCCTTCACTTTGCTCTCTTAGGTGAATATCCTGTTTTCCAGTTGCTGTGTTCGGTAAACCAGTCTTGGAGCCTGTCAGACATCAGAAGTAGGAGAGGTGAAGGGAGGGCTGGCTTAAAACCCTAAGTGGGAGATTGTGGCAGTGAGTGCGTTTGGTGGGGTGTTGTGATATGGAAGTCTGTGTGGTCTCTCTAGTCCAGGTATCTCAACCTTTTGGGAATATCTGTAGGAAATCTTTTTTGTAGCTACTACAGTAATTGATTTTACTTATGAGTATTTTATGGTGTTTTCTAGCATATTTTGGTTTGAACACATATACTGAAATACATAGTTTATTACTTACTTTTATTTTATCTTTCCTTTATATTATAATTGGAGTATTACATTGATTTTTTTGGATAACTGTGTGTAAATATATAAGCACACTGAATTTCATTTCAGGTAGTAAAGGAGAGTCAAAATATTTGTATCAAAAAGACATCTTGTTTCATAATTTGATTTTATTCCACTTTAAAGCTAATAAATTAGTCTGTTACTGTTTTATGGGTGTGGGTAGAAGAAACCATTTTCTTGGAACAGATACAAAGTGTCTACTATTCTAAGTGCTCCAAATGTTTATTTTCTTATAAAATCTGTATAAGGTGTATTTTTAAAATTTTTCCAAAATTTGTCTTTCCAAAAAAGACAAGCAGTTAAGTGACTTGCAGAAAGTTTGCCCAGCTAGTAAGTAGCAGGAAGAGCTCTGGAATGCAGTTTTATATATATTTAAAGAAATATGTAATAAAAATTAAAAAATGTAGGTTTAGGTAAATCTTCTTGGTATTTTCTTCTTTATCATTCTGATTACCTATTTTGTCCCAAATAGTGTTTATGTATTATTAATTTGTGTACTATATGTACTCTTAATAGTACTGTTAGGTACTATTAAAATTATTAAGTTATGTACTATTAATATTTCAGGATGAGCTATTTTGAAAGTTGATATTTGTCTGATATCTTTTCCATCCTTGTTCAGTATTCTGATTGGTTTTGTTTTAGTTGTGTTCTTACAAGAGGCATATAGCTATAGATTGTTTCTTTTTTAATCTGATCTAATAATCTGTTCTGTAAAATCTTGCCCCCCTGCTCTTACGTGTCACAAATTCTGATTCATGAATGTTACTTTTCTAGAAGTCTGTAGTTCAAATAATCTAGAGAGTGTAATCAGTTGAGAACCTGTGTTTGTGTTTTGAGTGTAACAGAAATTCAGAGTGTTGTACAAAATTCTCAAAACAAACATGATAATGTGATAATGAGCTTTTGGTCACAAATATGTACATTAGCATTCAAGTTCTGTGTTATATATAGTAGGCACTTTGTATCTGTTCCAAGAATACTTCTACCCACACCCATAAAACAGTATAGTCCAGTAACCAGCCTTTAATCTCTACAGCAAATGTCAAAGACTAATTTAGAAAGGCATTGTAGCTGTCTTCATTCTTTAGTTACATTTTCTGGTTTCAAATGTCAAGGATAAAATATGTAGCACTGCATTTAAGTGCATAAGAAGTTGATAGGTTTTTACTTTGAGAAGTTGTAAAAAGTAGATATGGGCTCTCAAGCAATGACTTCTGTTTTTTATAGAGTCACCTAGGCTGGGTAGAATACAAAACAGTCCAAATCTTTTAAAGCAAAAAAATCCTCAATGTATTGATTAAACTGTCTTGCTAAATTCAACATATCCTACTGAATATTCGCTTTTGTTCTTGTATAGGAATAAACTTATAGATAAGTATCTCACAGGAGAGTAAATTGCTTGAATGACCTGAAGTGCTGAGTGATTTATCATTTAAACATACAATTATGTATGTGTATGTAATGTGACAATTCTTGTGTTATTTTTAAAGTTTTTAAGATAAAATTCATGCCATTTTTTAAATCTCAGTGTCAAAGTAAAGTCATAGAAGAAAAACTTAGCAATGATATCTTTATTCAAGGTGAAAGATGGTATAGAGCTGACTGTAAAGATGCATTGAGAGCAAAGCTCTACTAAAAACAGACTCTACTAAGGAAAGAATTTAAGGATAGCCAGAGTATTTTTTTCTATGACAACATGAATAAGTAAATGTGACAGCTATTCCACCCTAAGCCTCCAGCAAGCCTTAGAGAGAGTAGCCTAATCTGTACAGAGCGGTGCATGCGCAGGTGATACAATATTTCATTTTTAAGAATTATAATTAATAATAGTCTTTTATAGCTTATAAACTAAGCAGTGGTCTACATTAGAAGGGAAGTTCAGGTGTTGGACTTGGTGTGATTTACAGTCTCAGCTTTTCCCTACCAGCCCATTATTTGTCACTTTTTTTTTCCATCTAATGGAAGCCCACAAGCACCTGTAGAAAACAGTGGCAATGCTTCTGGAGGAAAGAGCACACAGTGCCCTCCCCATGGTACAGACCGTGTGTGGGGCGCGTGTGCCTCCTGTTACATGTCAGCTCTTACTCTGCAGTGTGGCTTCCTGCTGTGGTGCATGGCGCCCAGCCCTTCCAATGGTGCCGACCTCCTCTACAAGCGCATCATCCGTCCTATCTTCCTGAAGCACGAGGCCCAGGTAGATGACGTGGTGAAAGACCTGAAGGACAAAGCCAAGGAGACTGCAGATGCCATCAGCAAAGAAGGTAAGACTTGGAGCAGCGTGGGTCAGTGTTTGAGAGGAGGTGGGCTATGCTGGGCCTCAGCAAGCTTCCCAGCCTTGTCCTGTCAGCTCTCTTCAGCCAAATGCCAAATGCCAAAGCTGTGCTGGGATTTCCTTACCAAGACCACCTGTTGCCTTTCACTTTTCCCAGGATTGTTCCTTGGTGCCACATTGTTCAATCATCACATTAGCAAAAATGACTTTCAGTGGTGGCAGAGATTTAGATAATATTCTAATTTACATATAGAATTAATCTCTTTGGGGTCTCCCTGATGGTGCAATGGGTTAAGCACCACACTATGAAGCATCCGCAGCCACTGTAGCATGAGTTCGATCCCTGGTCAGGGAGGTGACCCACATGGTGCAGCAGACCTTTCCTTCCTCTCCTGCAGCTCCCCTCGGCAGTGTATTTCAGTAGATCTGCCTGTTCTGTTACCCACTCTGTCTCTGTTGAATCCTCTCAGCCCCTCTCATCCCTCTGGCCCGTACCGCAGTTCTTGTATGCATAAATAAATAAATCTTTAAAAAAAAACACAAAAAACCTCAAATATAATCTCTTTAATCCAGTTCAGTCTGAACTGCTTACTATGCTTTTCAGAATGCTTTTACTTATAGGTGTGACAGAACGCCCCCTCTCTCAGCTCTCCTGATTCATTCATTCAACAAACGTTTATTTTTTAGTTGAAATTCTTAATATGTGCTTATGAATGAACACAAGCATGTTCATAGGAGTGGGAATAAACCAGTGAGAGAGATCATGTTCCTTGAACTCATGAAGTTTGTAATCTTGTTGAGAGAGAATAACAAAATTTAAAAGTAACTTATATTTTATATTAATAGTTCACAAATGATAGCAAAAAAATAAAGAAAGACAAGTTCAAGGGCTTCCTAGTGCCAGGGGCTGAAGGGAAGGTTATAGTTTTAAACAGAGATTAAGGAAATCCTCACGCTGAAGGCTATCCTGAATCAGACTTGAAAGTGGTAAAGGAAGGCACTGGAGCAGGAGATGCTCCAGAGAAAAGGAGCAGTGCTTGCAAAAGCCTGGAGGTGGGAGCACTGTGACTGGAAGGGAGACATCTGGACAAGGCAAATGAGTCCAAGAGGCTGGGAATGGAGGCTGGAAGAAGGCAGATAGTGTTGTGGACTTTTATTGTAATTATCTTCTCCCTTAAGATTGCATTTGTTGCATCCCATAATTCTGATAGTTTCTATCATTTTCTTTTGGCTCAAGGTACCTTTTTTTAATGGTGGAAAAATTTATATTTAGAAGTAGGCCAGTTTAAATGATTCCAGTTTTGTTGGCAACATCTAAAATCATCACAGTCAGGAGCTATGGAGGAGCTAGTTGGCTGTTGCCTTTTTTTTCTCCATCAGGTCTGATCAGGATGTTGACCTTGGCCATGTCAGTGTCATAGATTTTCTTCACAGACTTGACCTGGTATTTGCTAGCCTTGATGTCCACAATGAACATTAATATGCTGTTCTCTGTCTTCCTTGTGACTGATTTCATGCTGGGGGAATTTGATGATGGCAATAGTGGTCAAGGTTGTTTCTTCTGGGGGTGGTCTTCTGAGGATATTTGTGTTGCTTTCAGAACCACAGTATCTTAGACCACTGGAAGGTAGGTAACAATGCAAATCTTCTTTTTTGTGTGGTCGTGAGGCCGGTGTGCTCTGTTACTGTGATTACAGCTGCTGCTGCTTTTCACCCCAGTAGCCCTTAAAACACCACGAGTTCTTGTCCTATGAAGCTGTAACATGAAATTTGTAGACAAACCCTCAGATAAATAAGCGAAGAGAAGCAAATCTTAATTTAAAGAGTAAAGTTTATTCAGAGGAGGAAGAACAAAATCAAAGACTCCAAGGCAGCGATGCCGAGGAGCAAAAGATGCCGTGTGGACCTGTGTCTAGGGAATATTTAAACCTTTTTCTCTATTCTAAAATGTCATAATCCTACTTTGTGATTGGCTTTTTCTCCTAGTGACCATACTCCTCTGCACAGATGTGTCCATTTTCCCAGCTCTTATCTTTGAGTTTCTCCTTTTACCTCCCCTGTTCAAGGTCTCTTAAAATTTACTGCCCACCCCCCCACTTTATTTGTATTCCTTTTCTCCTTAATAAATTTTGTCTTTCTCTAAACAAACAAAAAAATTTACTGCCCCCATTCTCCCTCCTGGATTTCTGACCTCATCTTTGGAGTATGATTGGTTAGCACCTCCTAGAATTTATTGTCCTTATTTAGTGCCCCTTTAACTCTCTCAAAGTCCTTGCCTGCATTGTTTCTGAAGCTGCCTAATTAACTGTAACTTGCCCTAGGACTCAGCTGTGGATGCCCTTCAGCACTGCTTTTTTGTTCTTCAAAACTTTTTCTTTGGTTTTGACTTTGGGATAGTCAGAGGCTTCCTTCTTTGCTTTGGGCACCATTATACTATCAAGGTATATTTTAATTTCTTCTTTGATTTCCTCTTTTATCCAGTAGATATTAGGCAGCATGTTGTTTAGTTTCCAAGTATTTATAATCTTTCTTGTTCTTTTTCACTTAGTTGATTTCTAGCTTTATGGCATTATGGTCAGAGAGTACTTGGTGTCCGCAAGTGTCATAAAAGAGAGTACTGAGGTGTCCGCAAGTGTCAGAAAAGAGAGTACTGAGGTGTCCGCAAGTTCCTGTCTCACGTCATGAAAACTGAGGATACAGACCCTCGAGGAGTGAGTTTTAGAAAGTTTATTCAGCAGTAGGAAAGCAGAAAGCTCCCTTCAGTGACAGAGAGAGGTACCAGAAAAAGCATTACCCCTGGACGTGCTCATTTCTAGGGTCTTTTATACCAAATATAGTTTGCTGAGGGACCTCTGTTATGCGCGTCACGAGGTAGCTTGCTAAAGACTGACGCACAGGCAGCTAAGAACCTGGGAAGCTCGCTAGAGATCAACACTCACAGCCCAAAACACAGGGCATCAACCCTCCCTCCTGTTCCTCTTCTAATCAAGCATTTTTGGTGGTCTCCTGCAAGGCCTATAAATTTCTATTTTTCTGACACTTTCACTTTCCATGGGGCCTCTACCACAGAATCAATTATTGATCATTGATTTGTGTCCCAGTGGATAGTCTATTCTTGAAAATGTTCAATTTGCACTTGAAAACAATGCATATGTAGCAATTTTGGATGGAGTGGTATGTGGATATCTGTTAAGTCTCCTTGTCTAGTTCCTCATTTAATATTGTTTGCTGTTTTACTCTTTGTCTTGAGGATTTGTCCATGGTTGTAAGTGGAGTATTAAAATCTTCTAGTGTTATTATGTTGTCAACATCTCTCTTTAGTTCTGTTAGTAACTGGCCTATGTATCTTGGTACTCCATCATTCTATGCACATATATTTGAGTATAATTTCTTCTTGTTGTATTAGGCTTTTAATCATAAGGTAATGTCCACCTCTATCTCATTTTGTTTTAAATTTGGAAATATATTTTTTCTAAGTATAGCAGTTCCTGGCTTTTTTTTTTTTGGTCGCCATTTGTTTCTATAACTATTTCTCAGCCTTTTTTTTTTTTAAAGGTTTTATGTGTTTATGCATACAAGAACTGGGGTATAGGCCAGAGGTGTGGGGTGTAAGAGGAGTCACCAGAGACAGCATGGGGAGCAGAGCTGGCAGATCTACTGAAATACACTGCCAAGGGGAGCAGTGGGTAAGACAGGAGAGGTCTGCTGCACCATGTGGGTCAGCTCCCTGGCCGGGGAGCCACAGCATTGGCAGTGGCTGCCAATGCTTCATAGTGCTGTGCCTTAACCTCTTGGGCAACCAGGGAGGCCCCTGTTTCCCAACCTTTAAATCTAAGTTGATACTTGTCCTTGGTGAGTTTCTTATAAACAGCAGAAGGTTGGACATTGTTTGAAATCCTTTCAACTACTTTATGCCTTTTAACTGGTGAATTCAGGCCCCTTACATTTAAGGTGATAGTGAAACATAAATGCTCACTGCCATTTTTTTACAGTTTGTCTTTCTCTTTTGAGTTTTTGAGATCTTCTATGTATGTTTTGTTTAGAGCCCATTTACATGTCTTGTTACTTCTATTGAATTTTGTTTGAAGGTTCTGTTGAGATCTATTTAATAATGTATAAATAATAAATAAATTTATTTAAAATTTATTTATTTAATTAAATAAATAATTTATTTAATAATTGGTTTATGTGAACCATTGGACTGTCCTCAAACTCATCCTGATAGGCCACATTGTTGCTGTCCTCCTCCATATTATATAATTTAGGTGACTGTTACCTCTTTATTTGTTGTTCTGTCACTTTATAATAACCCCTATAGTACTTCTTTCATGTGCGGCATTTAGTTGTTTCTTTTCAGTGAAACTCTTACACTTCCTTCTTTCTAGAATGTTATTCTTGCAGGATAAAAGATTTTAGACTGGAAATATTTCTCTTTGAACCCTTTAAATATACCCTGCTGTTCTCTTCTTGCCAGTAGGTTTCTACTTAAAAGCCTGCAGATAACCTAACTAGTGTTCCCTTATAGGTTACCTTTTTTTCCTAGATATTTTTAGTATTGTGTCCTTGTCATTGGTTTTCAAGTTTTATTATCAGGTGACTTGGAGTGTGCCTGTCTGGTATTGTTTTGTTTGGGAACTTTTGGGCCTCTTGGATTAAAATACCTGGTTCATTTCCCATCTTGAGGTGGTTTTCAGCAATATTTCTTTAAATAAATTTTCTATGCCTGTCTCTTTCTCTTCTTGTGGGAACACTATGGTATGGGTGTTATTTCTCTTTAGGATATCCCAAGGGTTTTTACATTTTTATTTTCTTTATTCTTTTTTCTATTTGTGTTTTCAGTGACATGTGCTTTGGAGTTGAGTTCACCAATTTTCTCCATTGCTTGCCTTTCCCTGCAGTTGAGGCCATCTATAAGGACACTGTATTTTTTAATTCAGTTATAGTGTTTTTTAGATCACTTAGTTCTAATTGCTACAGTCTCATATTTTCTTGGTCTTTATTCTATTCCTGTTTTACATTATCCATTGTTTCTTTTAGTTCAGTGAGCCTTATTATTATAATTGTTACCTTGAATAGATCTGCTGAATTGACTTCTCTAAGGCATTTCTTTGCTCCAGTGTTTATGATATATTCTTCTGTGTCTTCATTTTTAGTTTTTATAGGTTGTAGCAGGGATAAACTTTCAGAGAGCTGCCTTTACATCTGTTCAGATGTCCAGAGAAATGGAACTGGCAAGGGGTAACATGTAGAAAGGAATTGGAAGGTCATCTACAGTATCAGGGATTCAAGCTTCCTACTGTCCTGCAGGTATGAGTTATGTGATGGAGCTCCATAGACTCCTTCCTCAAGAGCAGCTCCCCAGCCTATGTGTGTGAAAACACACATACACACACACACCACTTCCTATAATGTGTCAACCTCAACCTTGAGGCTATGTTTGAGCCTTCGGCATGGATTGTGCTTGAGACAATGCCAACAAGATAGGTATTGGTTTATGCTTTTCCAGTGTAGAGCCTTATCCTGTGGTGTTTGTGTCTGTTGTTGAGATCTAGGTGTTTAAATTCTAGTTAATGAAATTCAGATGTCATCTCAGTTTTGGTCCTGGATTGAGGGGTGGCAGGTGTTTAGAATATCACGGCCTCAGGTCACAAGTAAGTCTTGTCTGTGAGGTTACGGAGGTGATCTGATCTAGTTTTCCCCACTGGTTCAGGCTCTAGCTGTTCTATAGTTGGAGCCTTAAGTTCAAGCCAGTAATTTTCATTCTGCACCCCTGCTTCTATAGTTTTCCACCAGTGTACCCTCTGTCCTGGATGTCAACTCTGTGCATACCCTTATCCAACAAAGTACTGGCTCTCCAAAGTCTCCAATGTAGGTATGATCCTGAGTCAATAGCTGTAGGGGTTTCCATTCAGCCACCGTATCTCTGACTCATGAGTCATACTGCGCATATGTTGCTACAAACACAGGTCACTGCTGGACCATTGCTCCTGTTGTGTGTTATGGTCTTCTGTTATCTTTCAGGGGTTAACTTTGTTCAACAGCAATTTCATTGTAACTATTAATATAGGGAAGAGACAAGTCCAGTGTCTTCATTCTGCTGCCATCATGTGGGACTCCTCAAAGTTGACTTTTTAAAATAAGAACTATTAAGTTGGAGTGGGACTAACAAGTGACTAATGTCCGACAATGGAATTTAAGCTGGGTGAGGAAGAAGAGAAGAATATAATGGAAAGTGAGGAACGATATAAAAAAGTATTAGGATCAATAAATAGGAAGCCAGGTGGGGAGGAACTCTAACTCAGTATGATAGTGATCGTGAGCTTCAGAGAGGCGATGCTTGGCACTAAGATTAGAGAAACTGCAGTTCTTGGTAATGGTGGGTCATAGAGAGAGTACCTGAGGTAGAGTGGGACAGGTAGGATGAAACAGTTTTGGGAGGGAAACACTAATGGGTGAGGATTTGGAAAGATTGTGGAGAGCTATGGTTATTGAAATCATCAATAATTAAGATAGGAGTAGTATTGAGAATGATATTATCTTTGGAGCAAAATCTTAAAGAAATGAGGCAGCATATGTAAAAATCAGAGGTGACTAGGGGGGAAAACCACCAGTAGGAGATATAAAAAGATTCTGAATGGGACAGTGAAAAACAAAGGCAACCTTCAAGCCCTGGTACTACAATCATAGAAAAAAACAAACAGCCATTACTTGAGAAAACACTGTCCTTAGTAGACAGCTGGATTTCTGTAAAAGCAAAAAGTACGAAGGAAACATTCAGAAACATGGATGAGGATATAGAAGATATGCTGATGATAACCTTAAATTCCAGAGGGTTTTTAGAACTTGTAGAAAAGTGGGCAATGGACTTAGAATTAGGGAAATTTTTAGAGCTCTATAATTAGAAAGTGGGAAATGAAGAGGTGGCCTCACTCTTGAGGCAAGATACCTACTAAGGGTAGCTCTCAGCAGTACTGGTGTTGCAGTAGGGATTCCCCCTCCCCCTCACAGACCTCTCTCCCCTACACTTCTATTTCTGGACACACATCTCCAATCTACTTAAATGTTTTTCTATAATTCAAGCATTAAACGTGTAACTTAAAATTGTAACTTGCATGCCCTTCCACCTTGGGATCACCACTTTTTCAGAGCTCAGGCCTCTTAGATGGCCTTCAAGAACTTTGTTCAAATACTAATATTTGTGATCTGAAGTGGTATCTTGTCCATTTCCTGGAAATTCTCCTCCCAGACCACAGACCTCTGTGTTTTCATATGAACATGAGTCATATGGTTGTTATCTGGTAGCTACATTAGTCACAGAGCTTAGGTTACAAACAACTTTGATTATTTGTCTTTCCTTCTCACAGCCAAGAAAGCTGCCGTGAATTTATTGGGTGATGAAAAGAAGAGTACCTAAGCCATGACTGGATGGACCCTTTCTGCCCTCTCTATACGTTCTTATTAGAGCTTGATATTACTATATTAGGGACTGTGGTATAATCATTTTATGTTGCCTTGGACACATTTTTGATATATGAAAAAAAGGAATGTGTTGGTTTTTTGGTTTTTTTTTGGCTTACATTTACTATCTATATACATAAGGAACCTTTTAATTTAAATTTAATGTAATTTTTGGAAAATATATTTTGCCTCTGGGTAGAAAGAGACATATTTTACTGTCCTCCAGAAAATAAAAACTTAAAATTATGTATCCCACAGGCATTATACCTCACTGGTCTCTCTGCATGCATTCTCTCTGTACTTACACTTTAGGATATTCTGTGGTTCTACTTCATGTAATGTACAATTTTGTATGAAATGTTTTTAATGTATTTGTGTATACATTTATGTAGAAAAATATTATAACATGCATAATGCTCATGGAGAGCAACTGCCAAAAGCTGAAGACTCCATTGTGCTGGTGTGGCCTGCTAAATAATACTGCAGAAAATTAATACAAATGAGTAATAGTTCAAAGTCAGTTAAGTGATAAATGAGGTTACATGGAGGGTGGCCTCCTTGTTTTCCTAACATTGTAGCATCTAAATAAGAACAACTTTGTAAAGCAGTCACTTTAGTGATAAATGGGGAAATGTACACACACATTCGTAATTACAACACCCAATTCTGTGTAGAACTTGTAATACCATCTTGTGGCCTTTTAAAAATCTGCTTATAAGCTTTAGATGTCTGTTTTAAGATGCTCAAGTTTCTTAACTTTAAGTTGGTTTCACTTTCAAAGGTGAGTAACATGTTGGTTTAGTCTTGTTTTTGTTTCCTAGTCTTTTTAAAAACCATTTTAAGAAACTGCCCACCTGATTCTATATTCTTGTTTATATCACTGGTAACATCATGATGATATCAGGATTTAAGAGCAATGCTGACAAAATGAAAGGAAGTATAATATAACCTATAATCTAGTTAGCAGTGGTTAAGCCTGTTGCCCTGACCTTCTTTCTCTGGCCTTTTAGGTCAAATACAAGCGATACTCCTAGTATACTATTCACAATCACTTGTAGTCCATGTAAATGTTATCATTTTTATGCTTTCTGTTGATAACTTGCATTTAACTTCAGAGCACAAAGGGTAAATGATATCTGAAGCTGGATCTACCAGATAACAGAGGCCTTGACAACTTGTCAGGACTAGATAATCATGCTTTACACCAGTACTACTGCTGAGATCCTCCTGAAGTAGAATAAATTGACTAAAACAAGCCTGTCAAAGAACTAACAAGATTAAATATCCAGCCTGTAAAATATTTGTTGAAGCAAAGAGAGCTGGTTAACTCTCTTTTAGGTAACAGTTAAGATTGTAACATGCTTCATGATATAAAAATGAGATAATATCACCCAAATATTATATGGATCAGGGCTTTATTTTTTTTCTCTGAAAAATGGTGGTAATCATAAAAGCATAAAAAACTTATGTCAAAGGAAAAAAAATCTTTAGAAAGCAAATAACTGTTATTGGGAGAAAAAAATCAAGCCACAGCCTTTTGTTTTTAAATATGTATCTTTAGGAATATTTAAATCCCTTTCCCCATAGAAAAAGGATGCTTTTCTTGGTGGCAGAAAAATGAAAATTAGCAACTTCTAGGATATGTAATTGTTAGTATCCAGAACTTATAACTTTTATTATACAGGATATATTATCACACAAGAGGGGGAGGCATAAGTTACTACTGCTCATAACTGCTTATAGGCTAATGCTTAAAAGTTATCCTAAGAAAATATATTATGAATGGAGATTTTGTATCCATATAACTTTCTCCTACAGTGCATTCTGCAAGAAATTTAAGTTACTATTTTTGGCAGTCAAAGGGTACATATTAATGACAGAAGTTATGAGTTTCAGCAATTCTGTCTCAGTTTAGATTTCCCAACAATATGTTGCTGTGGTTAATGTATTTGAAAAACTAATTAAATCTGTGTTTAGCTAGAAAACAAGCATTTATTAGTACCTGAAAGGTATTTCAGGGGTATGTAAAATTACAGAATTCCTACTGCATTCCTCTACCTGAAAGGTTTCAGATCAGCAGTTACTGCTACCCTGGGGAGACTCTTCTACACAAAGCCTGAAGAAAATGAGCATCACCTTTAAATAAATTACGAACTATCTTGGAGATGTGATATATTAAGTGGAAATGGATGTACATAAAAATTCTGTTATCTCAGTGAACTGTTCTATTTTGTTTTATTTTATGGGGCTTTGGGGGAAAAAAAAACCAACCAGAATTATTTAAGCAGAATCATAGTAAATATAGAAATGAATTTTAACATTGCTGTTTATTAACCCCATTGCTTACCAGTACTTTTCCCCTAGTGATTACTTATTATCAGAGGAAAGACTTTTCCTAAAAAAAGTTTCTACCAATAATTAGTACTAGATTTAAAAGAAACTGAAACCATTGCTTTATACCCACCAGTCTACTTTGGCATAAGAGTGTTTTGCATATATGTTGATGTATAGTAAATACTTCTTATATGTGCTTCTAAATCATTCTATACTGTTTTAAGAAGAAATTGAGACAAGAACTTGAGACTTTTATTTAAAATACCTACTTCTAGAAGATGATTTTAGCAGCTCTATCTCATACATCTACTTTTACTTGCCTGTTCAGAAAAACATATGCAATTTATATTCTTAGCCATCAAAGATTAAAGTATTACATAGTATGACAGGAAGTAGATAAATTTGAGAATGACCTTTAAAGTTTTTCTAGGTCCTCATTAAAATATTAGCTTGTAACATCTCTTTATAACACACACTTAATGGAGAAATAAGAGCAATAAAGAGTTTCTTTGGTTAAACCAGTAGTTCTCCAACATTAAGAGGCTTTCTTTGGGGATTGTTAAAACAGACTGATGATCCCATCACCCCAAAAATTTATGACCCAGGGGGTATGGGGTGGGCCTCAAAAATGTGCATTTCCATCAAACTCCCATGTGGTAGTCCAAGAGCCACATTTTGAGATGAAACCACTGGGTTAGGTAAACGTATCTTTACACTTAATATATTAGTTTTCAGACCTGGCTGCACATTATAATCGCCTGAGAAGTTTCATTAAAAAAATTGGTTTTTACCTCTACTACTAGAAATTCTAACATCAGTTGGCTGTGGTACCCAGGTACCAGTGCACTTTTAAAACTCTTAAAGTGGGTGGGAATGCAAACTGGTCCAACCACTATGGAAAGCAGTGTGGAGGTTCCTGCTAAAAAAGGACTCCCATATGATCCAGTAATCTCACTCCTAGGAATATACCCAAAGAACACAAAAACACTGATTCAAAAGAATACCTGCACCCCTATGTTTATTGCAGCACTATTTACAATAGGTAAGACCTGGAAACAACCTAAATGCCCAAAAGTAGGTGACTGGATCAAGAAGATGTGGTACAGATACATAATAGAATGAATACTATTCAGCAATTAAAAAAGATAAAATAGAGTCATTTGTAGAAATATGGGTGAGGTAGAAGGGATTATGCTCAGCAAAATAAGTCAGAAGGCAAAAGAAAAATATAGGATAGTTTCACTCCTACGAATAATATAAGGGAACCAAATCAGGGACCAAGGAAAAGAATAACAACAATGAAAAAACAAACAAAAAGACAAGGACACTTCGCGTTGGGGGGGGAGGGAATGTGATGAGGGCAGAAAGAGCACAGGGGACTGAGGTGATGGTGCACTGGTAAAATGGTGGTGGCAAATGGGGACCACAATTGATGTCAAATATATATGAATTAAGGGGGAAAAAAACTCTCTCGGGTGATTCTAATATATAGCCAGGGCTGAAAATACTAATGACTCCTAATAAGGACAAGAATCCCAAAACAGTTTTGTCTTTGCTAGGTAGTTCACCTGACATACTAGTTTGCTGCTGCAACTAATTATTACCACAAATTTGATGACTTCAAAAAACACAAATGCACTAACTTACAGTTTTGGAGACATCTGAAAATGGGTTGATAATGCTGTTTCTTTTGAAGACTGTAGTGGAAAATCTTATTTCCTTGGCTTTTTTTCAGCTTCTAATGCTGTCAGCATTTCTTGGTTTGTGGTCCTCATACTCCAACATTGACTGCCCTTTTGTAAAGGGATTATATTGTGAATCTATTGGACCACTTGGGTAATCCAAGCTATTCTCCCCGGCTTGAGACCCTTAATCACATCTGCAAAGACCATTTTTTTTAATTTTTAATTTTTTTTTAAAGATTTTTCTATTTATATAAACATACAAAGCTGAGGTACAGGCCAGAGTTGCAGGAGGTAACATAATTCACCAGAGACAGAGAGGGGCGCAATACAGGCAGACAGACTGAGTACACTGCTGAGGGGAAGAGCAGATGAGGCAGGAGAGGTCTGCTGTGCCATGTGGGTCCCCTCCCTGGCCAGGGATCGAACTTGCACTGCTGTGCAGTGGATGCTTTACAGTGTGGCGCTCCTGGCAGGTGTAGTCCTCGTAGTTCTCCCATCGCCACAGCACCCATGATCCATCTCACCCATCCCTTACATTCTTGTCCTGTTTTGGTCCCTTTCCCTCCCGTGCTGTATGCTTCAGATCTATGGTCAACTTGCAAGTTTTGCTTTTTCCTAACCTTTTGTTCAGCTTCTCTACCTCTACTTGCACATAGATTGTCCTTGTATAGAGCTCATATCAGATATTAAACTGTGTTTAACTTGATGTTAGCTAAAAGGCTGAAAAGTAATGCAAAGACCATTTGCCATTAAAATTCACAGGTTTGGAGGTGGGTGGGTGGGAAGAGGTGGCAGTGATGGTAAGGAAGCATTAGTCTACCTACTTTACCTAGTCTCTCTTTGAGTATAGAAATTTCACTTTATAAAGTCAAACCCAATATCAAAATTTAGGTCTTCTTTGACTTACAATGTGATTACATTCAAAAAAATTCACCGTAAATTGAAAATACCATTAAGTTGAAAATGTACTTAATATACTGATCAAACAGTATAGCCACCTTAAATATGCTATCAGCTAATATCAAGCAAAAATTACCTAAGTTTATTTTATAATAATATTGAATACTATAGTTTATTGAACATTGTAATTTATTATCACTGGAAGTGAAAACCAGAATGATTGCTTAGTTGCTCACCAGACATAGTGCCTGTCACCTGTCAACGTGCTGATAGTACTGGCCAGTAGTGCCAGTCAGCACTGGTCACCAGGATATGGTATCAGAGACACCAGTGCCAACAGCTCTTGTGAGTGGTTGGCCCACACCTACAACAAACAGCTCTTTGAAACACCAAGCCCGGGGCCTTTGGTATTCCTTTCAGGCAATGTCAGAAGCAGGGCCAGAGGCAGGTGCAGCAGCCAGGTCTTGGCAAAGTCTTTGGCTTCTTTCTTTGGAGACAGTCTGCTGAATGGCTCTTTCCTGGAAAGTTGGCCACTGATCTTTATTGCTTCAGAGTCCTGAAACAAAATCTCCAAACTGGCTCTTGCCGTTCCTTATATCCTTTTCAAGGTCCCCTACCACACAAGCCTGACTGGACCATTTCAATCCTAAGTTACTGATTGGACTTTTTAGCACCAATCAGGTCATTCTTTTTTCCATCTGAATAATTGACTAATGAGTTGATTGGTTCATTTAGCTCACACGTTTGTTCATTCCATAATCCAGATACCAAGTGTAAAAGGGAAAACTTGGTGCCTGCAAAGACTCTACCTGCCCTGACCTGAGGGTAGGCTCATAGATTGGTGAGTTCTGAGCCAGGGCTTACCTCAGTGGGGCTGGAGGCACTTGGTGCCTGGCACCTACCTGTTCCATGGGGCTGGGTAAAACATAAAGGTTGAGGGCAAGGGGGTGGTCCTGCAACAGCTCTAAATCATAGGATCAAGCTGCTACAGAGTGGACTCAGATGGGAACCCAACATGTTAGCCTGAGGCTCCAGGAGCCACTGCACTGGAGCTGGCCCAGTGGGGCCCCATGCTCTTCCCTGCAGCTTTGAATCAGTGGCCATGAGATTTGCTGTTGCCTCCTGCAAAGACAACCTTGCTACTGCATTCCCAGTGGGGCTGCATACCCTGGAGCAGAGTGGCAGAGGAATCACTGCCGCCTGAAGTCTGTGCCAGCAGCAGCCTGAGTCCCAGTGGAGCCACCCACAAGCAGCATGCTTCTGGAAACAGCTACTGGAGACCTGAGGGAGGGGACTCTGGTGCTTAATCCTGCCTAATGCTGGGGCCAGCCCCTATGGTGAATGTCAGTGTAGCCATCAGTAGGGCTGTCAGGTCACTTTGGGTGGCCTGTGAGAAATTCTCTCTGGAGCCCATGGAGCCTTAAGGAAAAGGGCTGCCCACTGGCAGTAACTCCAGCCACGATGCTTTTAGAGTGCCATGTGCAGCTCCTGGCAGCCTCCACTGGTCAATCCTCCAGCTGCACTCACTGATGGGTAAGGTGGAGGCACCAACAAAGCCACATGTCCCACTGCCTAGTTAGCAGGAAGGAGCTGGTCTTGCCCAGAGGCTTGTGCTGAGGGGATCCTGTTTCAAATAAATTACAGAAAGAAAACAAAATCTGAGAACCTAACCACAAAGACATAGTTTTCTTACCTATCAGAAAAGAATTAAAAATCGTCATGACTAAGAAAACTAAAGAATGGGAACAATACAAAGAAAACTCATGCAAAGAGATCAGAGATATGAGAGAAAAGGAAACAAATACTGAAAAACACAGCAATGAACTTTAAACAAGAAAACAGAATTGCAAGATATGAAAAAATAAATGGAGGAGGTAAAAAATTCTGGACAGGGTCTCCCTGGTGGCACGAGGGATTAAGTTTGGCACTCTTTGGCACTATTCCAGCCGCTGCAACATGAGTTCTGTCCCTGGCCAGGGAACTGACCCACATGGCGCAGCAGACCACTCATGCCTTGTCTGCTGTTCCCCTCACTAGTGTATTTCAGTAGATCCACCTGTTCTGTTCCCAACTCTGTCTCTTGTGAATCCTCTCACCAACCTCCCCGCCAACACCCCCCCACCCCTCTGGTCTACACCCCAGTTCTTGTATGCATAAAAATCTTTCTATTTTTAAATACAGCCATGGAAGGACAATAAACCTAATGAACGAATTAATCAGCAATGTCGAACATTATTTTCTAACCTGCCTATCCAGTTCAAGGTCTTGGGTGGCTAGCCTATGCCTACAGCTCAGAGCACAAGACAAACAGTGTAATGGTACAGTGATGACATTTAGACATGTAAGATTTAACAACATTTACCTTCCTTGCATTTGTCTCAGGAAGACGTCAAGATGGCATACACAAAACAAGGAAAAAGCCAAGAAAAAGACATACAAAGGATACAGTAAAACAGACTATCCCAAAGAGCAAAGTAACAAAGTGAGTCAAACTCCAAATGGTGAAGAGAATCCAGAATTAAATTGTGCACTAGTTCTAAGGTGCAACCAAAAGAGTAGACAGGTAAAAGGCCCAGTAGATATTTCTTTAAAAAGATGAATTAAACTACCTGACATGAACAAACTTTGTGAAAGGACAGTTTGACAACTGAAAAATTTGTGACTGAGTTAGTCATATTTAAAAAAAATATTTCATATTACTCAGAAAAATAACCAAAAACAGTAACTAGTTCTAGGAAAACTTAAGTTTTTCTTGCACATATCATCCCAATATTTATTCATAATATAGCAACTTAAGATATTTGACTTATGTTCATCACTGTAAAGTACATTAACAACAGAAATTAATGAAAAAAAACAGGTATTCTAATACATCTTCCTGCATATCAATGGATATACAGTCCATTATTTATAGCACTGAAACTGTGGGTTTATTTTACTTTGTAACCAATTGGTATTTAGTCTCAAGCAATTAAAACTTAAATGAGATTTACTTGAAAGATGAGGTAGCTCACAGGAATTTACAGATGAGCAAAAGCAGGCCTCAGGAATTATGAGTTCAAACTTGTAGACCATTAGGCATCTTTGCTCCCATCACCATTTGTACTTCAGATTTAAATTCCTGAGAAATAACCTACTAGACAAAACACATGAGGTCAGAGAATGCAATTCCACAAATAAAAGCCAAAAACACATGGCTGGGTAGGGATCTCAGTAAATTTTCATACAAAATGAGAACTTTCAAATAAAGTCAGACTCTCCAATCCAATTTAGTTTTTTGAAAAATAGCATATAATTTTGTAATTTTAGAATTGCAATAAAATAATGTTCTCAAGTCTACAAAAATAGGAAAATCTAAAGCCTAAACTCCAGAATTTTTTCTTTTTTTCACAACCAAATGGCTGGTTTATTTTTATTGAAAAAAATTATTATTAAAAAATGGAAAGGATACTTGCACAGATACAAGTGGGCAGAAAGAGCTATTTCCAGGACTTTCTATATGCCAAAAAATAACTGCAAAATTTGGTTGCAATAACTGACTAAAAATTATGATCTACAAGCTACTCATTGTCTTCCAAGAGGATCTAACAGCTTTCTCCTAGTTTCACACTTAATCTTGCACTATTCATTTTATTCTTTTATCTCCTCTACTGATGAGTTCGCAAGCAGAAGCTACAAGTCAAGTTTCAAATTTTATTTTATTAACTTAAAAGGTGAACAAAATGTGTAATTTTAATCTTATCAAACTCAATGATCTGAAATATGTTTACATAGAGAACGGATATAGTATTTAAGTAACTTATTAGAGTCCATGTTCATTTAAAAATATGCATCTTTCTTCCACAAAAACTCTCTTGAAAGGCAATTAACATTTTCTTTTATACTGCATAAGAGTTAGATGCAAACTTTAGATGAAAATTTCACTGTCAACTCTGATGCTGAATCTGGGAGGCACAAATGTTCACAGTTCAGAAAAATGATGGAAATGAACAGCTGCTTGTTCCAGATGCCTCCGTTCATATTTCTTACAGTAGTGTCACATACTTGAAACTCAGACCCAGTCACTTCTTCTTCTTTCCTTTCCCTTTCTTACTTCCCTCTCCTTGCTGCAGAGTTTGGTCACCACCTCCTGTTTTCTGTGTCCTTGTTTTTAATTTGGGTATCATTTCTGCTGCATATAACATTACTGACTTACCTAGGAATCAGAAGTTAAGCTTAGTATTTAAAAGAACAAAATCAAAACTTAAAACATTAAATTTTAGAACTCAAACAAAAATGTTGGTCTTGGTCCAAGATTGAACTTGGCCTGAACATCAAAGGAGAATATATATCTCAGTATTAGTGAGAAACAAGAGCCAAAACATGATACTTTATAGAAACACAGGTCTTTTTTTGTCTTTTAATCACAAAACCCAGTATCATTAAGGAACAGAAGATCTTACTCAAATTTTTAGGTGATTTATGTATACAGACACCCTGCTCTGTACCAAGCACCTTTTCCAGCTCCAGTAATTGCCTTCTTTATCCCAAAACACCTTGCTCTTGGCTCTTCTCATTTTACTCTTACTATTTTCTTAGTGGGAACAGGAAACATCTTTTCAGCTATAATTTTTATGTTTATTTTATATAAAAAACAATCTAAAAAAATGAGTTGTCAAAAAATTAAATTGTCTATTTGGGGTCTTTGTGTCAAGAAAAAATAACACATAAACACCTATCTTCCCAATATCTAGAATACTTTAGAACTCAAATGTCAGTTTTGTTGGTTATGGTTATTTAAGGAACAAAGCACTAAATATAAGGCTATAGTTTCCCCCTGACCATCTCCCATCCCTACTCCATACACCCTGTACTGTTAGGTTAACTAAAGCCTGGGTATTTTCTGCTAACCATTGCAAAAGTGTTGTGTGCGTGTGTTTGTATATATATTGACGTATGAATGTGTTTATTTATATATGGATACATATCCACATAATGCACATAAAATATCAGAACAGAATATTACATACACATTTATGGGCCTCCCTTGTGGTGTAAGAGGTTAAGTTGCAGCACGATGAAGATTATCCACAGCCACTGCATCTGACTCAAATGGTGTAGCAGACCTCTCCTATCTCACCCAGTGCTCCCATCAGTGGTCATTTCAGTCAATCCACCAGTTCTGTTCCAAACTCTGTCTCTGGTAACCCTCTCAACCCCCACCCCCCACCTCTAGCCTGTACCCCAGTTCTTCTACATAAAAATAAAATCTTTAAAAAAAATTACATACACATTTTTCAATAGGTAGTAATATTCAAATTTACCTAAGTGATAGAATACAATGTATACCTCTTGCTTTTTTCACTCAATGTGGCTTTTTAGGTTTATTAATCACAGAAGTTATTAACACAAACTTCAAGGGTCTCTAGAATCTGAAATGGTTATTAACATATAATCATTTAATAATTTTATATCACTAAACCGGGAGCAATGATGGATTTCCAGCAGTATTTAAAGTGTTTGCAAAACTTTTTTTGACAGATGATTAAATTTATCATTATCTCAAAGAGGTTCTTAAAAGAAGTTAGAACCACTGCTTGCCACTTTCCACAAAGTCTTTTCTCGAAATTAATCCATAGAATGTGTATTATGGTATTTTTACCTTTCAAAATATCAGTTTTAGAGCCTTTTTTGCAGTCTGGAGGAATAACTTATTCCCAAAATATAATTTGTTTATCAAAAAAAGCTTACGTGATGGGAACTGTACAAGACAGAGGCTACCATCTTCTTGCTTGAGCTGGACCCGGACTCTGCCCCTGTATTGAACATCACGATTCCATTCTCTAGAATACATTTTATTTTTCTAACAAAAATAAGAATAAAAAAGTTTTAATAAAGTTGAAAATTATGTCAACAAGATGTGCATGGAAAATAGTGAAGAAAGAACCACGTCATACCTCAAGAAATACATTCAGTCCAACTGCTGAGCATACATCTTGAATCTCTGTAGCTGTAGGATTTTCAACAGCCTGAATAGTTAAAAACACTACATCTTAAAACAGATACTGCTATATTGTGTAAATCACTTAAAATACTAATACCAAAAAAACACAGCCAAAACCCTAGGCTTTCTTTTTCACTAGGTACAGTTGTTTCAATTGTAATTTTAAAGATTCCTGGGAAGAATACAGTGATTCATACTTCTGTGTCTACTCACTTAAAACAGAACATAAATTTCACTAGGGCAAGGAGTGTTTTGCTCAACAGTATATTTAGCAGCACCTGGCATGCTGCTTGTAAAACAGTAGACTCTCCAGGAATAATGATTAAACAACCACTCTGGAAAACTATCTGGAAGAAACTACTAAAGCCAAATACTTGCATTTCTTATGGCCCTGTAATTCTACACTAGTATAAATCAATAACAATGCAAAAATACATTCACTAAACTATAAGTTCAAAGATGTTCTCAGCAGCACTGTTTTTAATAGCCCTAAACCAGAAACAACCGAATTACATATCAACAGTAGTATGAGCTATGGTACACTTGTGCAAGAGAGCAGTGGTTTTCAACAAGCAATTTTGTCCCCTAACCGACATTTGGAAATGCTTAGAGGCATTTTTGGTTGTTATAACCTGGGTAGGGTAGAGCACTGGCAACTGGTGGACTGAGACCATGAATGCGTCTAAACAACCTAAAATGTACACATTAACTCCCACAACAAAGACTTATCTGACTCACAATGTCCGTGGTGCTGGTACTGAGTAGCCCTGTGACAGAGCAATGAGAAATACTATACTAAAGTGTGCGGAAATCACATAAGCTTAAAGTTCAGTGAGAAAAGAGAGGCAAAAGTACATAGTAAATAATGCCATCTAAAAACACTGTTGCAAGTCAGGACAGTGATTACCTTTTCATGTGAGTAGACATACACAGAACAGTGACCAGAGCGAACATAATGGAATTTTCCTGGGTGCTAGCAATTTTAATTTGGGTGCTGGTTACCCATGAATTAATCAAGATATGCACTTAAGATTCATGTATCTGTACATATATCAGTAAAGTTAAAAGCAATTCAATCATTTTCCAAATTGAGAACTTGCTACCAGAGCCTTGTCACATGGCTAAATTTCAAGTATTCTGAATGACGGCTTTAGTATCTTCTTTTACCCTCAAGCGGCAAAGAAGATTTTCCTTTACCTATTTATGCAGCAAAATGCGAAATATTAAATAACACAAAAATAACAAATCCCTGGTTCAGGTAAAGTTACCTTAAATCTGTTGTTAGGTTACAAAATGTAAATGACTCTTAAAAACCAGGGCATGGGTGGTTTCACTGACATGTGCAACAGAGAGAAAATGAACAAAGGATCAGGAAGAAGACACAACTTGCAAGATCTGAGACCCACAGCAGGGAAGGAGGAGTGAGAGAAGTCAAAACAGGGAAGAGCACAGGAAATTGTGGAGACAGATTACAGGGTCTATGGTGGTGGGAGAACTACAGGGCCTATACCAAAGAAGAGAAATCAAACACCATAAAAAAAACAATGTCAGAAAATAAATTTAATTACAAAAAAAGAACCAAACCAACTAAAACCCTAGAGTATGACGTCAATTTTGAAAACAGTAATTTCCACAAAGACCCTTCAATTGACATTAGGGACTTTCCAATTTAAGCTACCAGGTCAACTATTACACCACACAGGGGGAAATCTACCTTTTAAAACTTTAACACCTACTTTTAGACAGCATTACCTTTAAAATAACTGTATCCCTCTCAAAAAAATTTTAAAAAGAAATAATGGAACTATAACAATAAAACTTATCTGAATTTTCTACAAGTCTTGCTTAAAACTTCAACTGCAGCAGCCGTCCTTCTGCCCACCTGTGACTATGCAGATGCTTCTCTTCACCAACTCTCTTCTCTGCAGGGCAGCAGCCTGCCTGCCTGCCTGCCTGTGATCTGTACCCTGCTGGGGCTTCCCTTCACTGACCTCACTCAGTGAAGGCAACTCCCCTCAAGGCCACCTGCCTGCAACCATGCAGGCCTCTCTCAGCAAACCCCTCCCTTTCAGGGTAGCTCTTCCTGCCTGCTTGTGTCTATACAAGTGTCCTTTACTCTTCTGTTCCTTTTCCTAATAAATCTGCTCTTTAAAATAAAAACAAAAACAAAAAAACTTCAAATGCATTCTAGATATTATATTGCACAATGCCATCTTGGCTTCCTTTATCAAGGGGAAGACTGTCAAAACCTTGATTTACAAAAACATGCAAACCAGGCCTCCCAGGTGGCACAAAGGTTTAAGTGGCAGAACAATGAAGCTATCTGCAGTTACTGCGGCAGGAATTAGATCTCTGCCAGGAAGTGACCCACATGGCAGACATTTCCTGTCTCCCTCCCTGTTCCCCTCAGCAGTGTATTTCAGTCAATCTGCCTGTTCTGCTCTCCACTCAGTGTCTGGTGAATCCTCTTACCCCCTGCACCTCTGGCCTGTACCCCAGTTCTTGTATGCATAAATAAATCTTTAACAATAATAAAAATAAAAAAGTGCAAATCCTACAACTCCCACCCCTTTCTTTCAAATACAGTTTCATGAAGCACTACTTGGAAAACTTGCTGAAGCTGTGACCAAGTGTCTTTTTGGTTTCACCACTATCAAGAGAGCACCTCAATTTCTAGCTGCTGCTCCCCTCATTGTGGCCTTAACATTACAACTCCCCCCAACTCTCCCAAAGGCTGAGATACCTGCCACCGACTTACCTTATTTATGGGGATTCGCCTTCCTTCAGCGATGGTCTTCTTGTTATTTAAGTAAGCAGGATAGATGCAAATGAACCTGCCAGAGTAAAGGCACAGCTGGTATCACCAGGGCAGTATTTCAAAAACACACTCATTCATCATTCTCACGACAGTTAATCCATCTATACTATTACTTTTTTAAAACATGGCCTCCTTTTTACTTAAGCTACTTAAAAAGGAAACTTCACTACCTTGAATAGAAAAAGCATCACTTTTAAGAGAAGGCTAAAACAAAAAAAGTCGTGTTTAGTTCTACAGAACCGCCTGTCAAAAGCTCCTGAGGGGCTAGGCCCTTTCTCCCAAGTGGAAAGTACGGCGACCAAGGTATTAGGGCTTCTTAAAGAACCAAAGGCGCACAGACAGAACAAAAATTAAAAATAACAGATTTCCCACTTTGTGACTGGTACTTAACGGCCCTGTCCCCTGAGCACCAAGTCCACCTTCTCACAGACAGTTACGAGCCGAGACGTCTCCAGTGTTATTCCGGGGACCCTCGGGTAGGCTCCAGCGCCGGGCAGAGCTCTGCGGGGAGCCTGAGGGGCGGCGTAGCGCCCGCGGCAGCAGCCAGCCCCTTCCCCCTCAGAACCCACCTGTCCTGGTCGGCCGGGGAGCGCGCGGACGCGCAAGCCATCGCCCCTAGGGGCAGTCGGCACGCCGACCGAGGAATGTGGGAGCAAAGCGGCCGGCCTCAGCCCGGAGAGTTCCCAGATCTCCGCTTCCGGCGGAAGTCCCTCCCACCGCACGGTCGCGTCAGCCCGCTGCTTACCGCCCGTTTGTCCCGACGCGTGTCGCTCGGCGCCGGCTCTGTCTCTGACGTGGCGGTGGGACCCTTTCCTCTCGCGAGGAGAAAGCTGACCGCCCCGCCCACATCTCGCCCAGAGCACGGTGCCCTAAAATTGAGAGTTTCAGGCGTTTTGTCAGTTTCCTATGGACCTTGGGTGGTGCTGCTGGTCTGTGCAGTGCCGCACGCTGGACGCTGTTAGAATAGGCGAGGAAATGTCCTTTGTGTTTAAATTTTACTGGCTCCTGGGCCCTGCTTCTTGCAGGTGCGATTTATAGTGATGACACTAAAAAGTTAGTGGCATTGTGTTTCACTGTGCTGTACATGTATCGATAAATTAGACCATACACTTTAAACTTCTGGAGAAAACCTTCTACCTTAAACATAGATTTTTTTGGCATACCTTCGATTAATTACAAAGCACTCTTGCTGCATTTCCTGACTTCAAGTAAACACACTTTTTTTTTCTTTAAAGATTTATTTATTTATGCATAAAAAAGCTGGGGTACAGGCCAGAGTCATGGGAGGTGAGAGGATTCACCAGACAGAGTGGGGATCAGAACAGGCAGAATGACTGAAACACGCTGCTGAGGGGAGCAGCGGACCAGGCAGCAGAGGTCTGTGCCATGTCGGTCACCTCCCCAGCAGGGGGCAGGGATCGAACTCGTGCTGCAGTGGCTGTGGTTTAGCTTCATAGTACGTTGCTTAACCCACTGCACCACAAGGGAGGCCCCAGAATTTTTTTTAAATACTTGGTCTTCTACCAGTTTTTTCACGCTCATGTTCTGCTGAATTTTGTTGACAGTTCTATTGTGATCTTATATATTACTTTTTTTCTCTTGTTATGTATTTAATTTTTTTTTTTGTTACTGGTTTTTCAGCAGTTTTACTGTAATCTGTCTTTGTGTGTTTGGAACTCTGTGCATCTTGGATCAAAAATCTCATTTGTTTGCCAGTCTGAGATGATTTTCAACAATTCTCTTTTTTTTAAAAAAGATTTATTTATGCATACAAGAGCTAGGTTACAGGCCAGAGGTGTGGGGGGTGAGAGGGTTCAGCAGAGACAGGGTGGGGAACAGAACAGTAAGAATGACTAAAATACACTGCTGAGGGGAGCAGCGGGTGAGGCAGGAGAGGTCTGTTGTGCCATGTGGGTCCCCTCCCTGGCTGGAGATCGACTCGTGCTGCAGTGGCTTTGGATGCTTCATAGTGTGGTGTTTGACCCCTTGTACCACCAGGGAGGGCTCCTCAACAATTATTTCCTTTGATAATTTTTATGTTTTTTTCTCTTCTCCTAGGGCTCCCATGGTACAGATGGTATTTTTCTTTAAGTTGTCCCAAAGGGCTGTTATACTATATTCATTTTTAAATTCTTTTTTCTCTACATTGTTCTATTTGTGTTTGTGTGTTCTCCAGTTTTGTGTTTTTGGGCTCATTCATTCTCTCCATTCTTTGTCTGCTGTTAAGTCCTTCAATTTAAATCAGCCAGAGTGTTTCCTAGCTCCATTTCCTATTTCCAATTGTAGGTCCTCATATTTTTTTTATCTTTTTTTCTGTTGTTTTTATATCTTTTGTTTTTAAAGTTCCGTAAGCACTGTTATCTTAAACTTTTTTGAAGATTTATTTATGCATATAAGAACTGGGGTACAGGCCAGAGTTGCAGAGGTTAAGAGGAGTCACTAGAGCCAGAGTGGGGAGCAGAACAGGCAGATTCACTGAAATACACTGCTGAGGGGAGCAGTGGGTGAAGCAAGAGAAGTCTACCACACCATATGGGTCACCCCCCTGGCCGGTGGCAGGGATCGACTTGTGCTGCAGTGGATGCAGTTTACTTCATAGTGCGTTGCTTAACCCATGATAAACTCTTTTATCATGTTCAGCAGTTCTGGGTTGGAGCGCCTCTTGGGTAATTTATGCTCTGGCATTTGTCTGTCCTTTAAAATTTTTATGACTTGTATAGGGCGTCTTTCCACATTCTTGTCTTGCACCTACTGAAGTAATCTAAGGTTTGGCACTGATGTGTGGTAGAAGGTACAAAAGTGCACTAGGGCAGTAGGACACCAAAGTATCACTTCCAATAAACTGTGGAAGCACTGTTGTGTGGTGGGCTCACCATTATTCCCTCCCTCAGGCCAGCTCCTGTCTGAATGTCTTTTATAGCCTTGTGTCCACTTCCACTCTAGTTATGACCACAAGATGTAGCATCTATCACAAACTGTAGCTGATTTGGTGTCACACACCAGAAGTTACCCTTTTTACTTTGCCAGCAGTCTTATCCTGGAGTGTTTGTTCCTGTTACTGTTAAGAGCTTGAGCTCTAGTTTGCTCAAGCATTTACTTTGCTTTTTGTCCTGGTGTGGGGCGTACCTTTGAGTAATAACCTCCTCTATGAGACCCAGGTGCTCAAACCTATTTTCGGTCTACCAGTTTAGGCTACAACTGTTCAGTGTTGAAAGCCTCAGTTTCAGTAATATTTGTTCTGCACCTATACACAAGCTCTCCAACCGTGCACCCTCCATCCTGTGCATCAATTTATGTACCCCTTATCCAGTGGAGAGGTGGTTTTTCAGGAGTCCCCGGTGTTGGCATGTCCCAAGTCAACAACTAAATGGGGCTCCACATAGTAGTCATGCTACCCTCTTGTGGTTTGTACTGCCCCCCAGTCACAATAACATTTACAGTTTTATGTATCCCTTTCTGGCTGACCATTGCTCCTGGTGTTTGCTATAGCTGTCCATTTCCCCCTCAGGGTTCTTTTGGCTTTGTTGTATCTAGTAGTATCTGGAGGAGGTAATCCAGGTGTCTCCATTCTGCCATCTTGGTAGATCTCAAGAGAGCCAATTATCTTTTGTTATGGCACATAGAAGATATATTTTTTAATTCCAATCTCTGATTATTTTACTATATGTTTAATACATTCATTATTTGGTATTGTTATTTTATGCTTCTTTTTCACTAGTTCTGACTCCTCCTTATTTCTCCTGTTCTTTGATGTATTGTTCAAGTATTCTTAGTTATCTTTTGGTTAGTGATTTAGATAGAATTTTTTTTTTTCTTTGTTAACACTGGAGTTACCAAGTTAAAATACTGAATCTGTATTTTCCTAACAAAATAGCATCTATTGACACTGTTTACATAAGAATTTTAGTATGCTTTTAGGTCTTCCCTCTCTTCTAACTTTACCGTATGGGTTGGAATAATCTGGAATTTTAGATTATAATTAATTTTATCTTTTTGAGTTAGGTGAACATTCACATTGAAATTAATGATCGGATTAACCATATTTATTTATACACAGCACAAAAACTTTGTTGTTCAAATTATTTCAATACCTTTAGTTTCTAGGGCAGCAGGAATAGTCTGGCTTCTGGTTGCACAGTGTTTGACATAACCCCTTGTAGATTTGGAGAATTTGTGTTTTATGAATTCAGCTTCTTGAAGAAGCTGAGTTGGAGAAATGGAGAAATCAAAAAATTGAGCGTTTCCATACTCCACAGTCATGTTAATCCAAGCAAGACTTCAATTCAAAAGTGAGCAATATGCAGGAGCAAGTGCAGTTCCTTAAGTAAGTTTTTATTTTTTTATGATGAGGCTATGCCAGAAGGTTCTGGTATTTAGGAGCAGTAATTTGGTCTTTACTAAAGCAGTTTCACATATGAGTTGGGTATTTTTTCTATTGTGTATTTTTCAAGACTGATTTTCTGGACCTCCTAACAGTCATTGAGCTACATAATATTCCTTAAGTATCTTGTCCTCTGAGGTATTGTTGCCAAGCACACTGAATGTTACAGTGTTTCAGAGTTCTTAGATGGTTGTTTCCTTCAAATGGTTATGTATTGTTCCATTGTTTAATTTTTCTTTTATGGCTGAGAAGAAATAGGATGCCTACCTAAATCCTACACTTAAGGAATAGTATAGTGAGGTCCCAGAAATAGCAGGTACTGAGACTATACCAGGAACTAGTTTTTTGTGTTATATTTCTTTGCTCTGATTTTCTCCCCTATATATTCCCTTCTTCCTCTACAAGCTGGATTTTTGTTTTACCATCATGATGCCAGTAACTTCAGCCATTACTATAGCCTTTTAGTTTTAACCCTTAATCACCAACTAGCATTCTCCTTTGTGATTCATGACTTTTACTTGAAAAGGTGGTGTAGGTGGGTCAGGTTTAATATTTGGCATCATTCTTAATTGCTTTTCACAAATGAACATTATAGTCAATGCTCACCTTAACTAGCATACATTATGTTGAGTAATTTTAATTTTAAAAAGTAACAATCACAAAGCTTCAAGAAAATAAGTCGCATGTAGAGAAAGAATTATCCTGAATATTAGAAGAAACAAAGTATATTTAGCACCAAGAACAATATCATACACATAGAACAAACAGGTTGAAAGAAATATCAATGACCTAACAAAAATCAGAATATAGTTTTATAGACCACAGAACAGTTATGAGCACAGCAGGAAAAGGATGTGGTGTTTACAGGAGTTAAAGTCCATAGGTTGCAAGACTATAAAGTAGTATCTTAAAGTTTCAGCGTGTGAGGGAGATGCTCATTAGAAAAGATAATTTATAAATCATATTTCAGTACCTTGACTTTTGAAAAATTATTTTTGTTTGGTATATTTAAATGATTTGACTACCTAAATCTTTCTTTAGCATTTGGCAATATACTTCTTGCATTTATGGCACATTGTTGTTTTCTTACAGACAAGGAAACCCTGTGATAACATGAATTCAGATAAAGCACACAACTTGTTCTCACTCTCAGTAAGACTTATTCCTTCATTTAACTTTGTATTGTCATAATTTGTATTTTACATAATCAAAACAATATTTGACTATATACTATGTTATTGCTCTTCATGGGCTTATTATCTTTTATTTCATTATTCTTCTCCTGTCATTTTTCCTTCTAGTGCCCAGATAACATAGTTTATCCTCAAATACCAACCTGATTTGTCATAGTAATTGTTGTTAATCACTCATACTCTATATTAACAAATTGGTCACGTTTTCCTTTGATCTTTAATCTATCTTTCCTCATTTGAATATTTCTCATATTCTCTCCTGACTTTATTAAAGCAAAACCACATTAGATATATGCTGAAATTACTGCCTTTAAAATAACTGTTCAAAGGATATGCTTAGCTGATCTTAGTCATTATCTTTAGGATTATTCATTCACATCAGTTACATCTGTCCACTATTGGAAGATGAAATTGGCTACACCAGTGTATCACTCAATATTCAAATTTTTCATGCCTAAAGGAGAGGGAAGTGAATCTGTTGGTATACTTCTGTCAGATTGCTGAAATAGCTAGAACAGAAGGAAGTCAGTCAAGGAACTTCATTGTTATACCTCAGCGCAATAGTTCTCCAAGTGTTGTTCCCAAACCAGCAGCATCAATCATAGGACCCGTGAACTTACTGAAACTTCAAATTTTTGGGCGCCCTTCAAAAGGCTGAAACTATAGGGTTGTGGCCCTATTGCACCTTAACAAACATGTCTCATGATTCTAATGCACTCTAGTTTGAAAACCACTGCTTTTGGAGTTCTATGTTGCAGTCAAAGCTAGAAAACACATTGCCCCTACTTAATAGGCATCGCAACTCCTAACTCATCCCCAAACACTGGGTCAGAATACTGCTTGTAATAATCATAAACTGGGAATATTTGGCTTGCTATTATTATGGCAGCACCCTGTGAATTTCCAAAAGTAGAACTGAGATTAGTCTCTAACAATTCAGTCATTCTCTCAAACTAAAGGGTTTCGTAAACCAACATTTTCTTCAATGGCTATGTGGACTGATCTTATACCTACTAGGTGTTGCCAACAGGAATTTGTAAATTTTCTGGTACACAGGGAAATCCTTTTTTCATTGTCAGCATTGATTGTTTTCTTTCCTTGAAAAGTTAATTTTACTCTAACTGGCTTATATCCCATCTCTTTCCATAAAAGCGGTTTATAAAAACCAGCATGTAATTCACAAGAATGAAAATCAGAATTAAAAGAGAAAAGAAATATAACATATGCATGTATCCATCCTTGTTGAATAAGGCAGCCTTTTAGAGCAGTATAAATATAATTAGTAGCATTATTCACAATTTCATTCAGATAAAACGACAAAAATTCAAAAGTAGATAAATTCCAAAGATTAGTAAATTGAGGTGTTTTCAAAGAGGCACAGTGGAAAGAGCATATGCTTTGACGTCAAATGCCTTTTTTAAACTTTAAATAGCAATTTATTGGCATTTTAGCTTAAAAAAAAATCAGCCTTACTACTTGTGATAAACAATTCGAGAGCAGCAGAGGGATGCACTTCTCTTCACATCCCTTTCCCAGGGCACCACCACACCTAAATATCCTATTCCTGAATGCAGTCTGCATGGATTTGATCATTAAAAAGAAATGTTCATTTATTCACGAGACAGAATTTATCATGTCATCTGATCTCTTAGAACAAATTCTGAGAAGATATATGTTACTGATTTATCCCTCTTTCTGAAGGACTTTTCTTGATGTTCTTACACACCTCAGAACTCTATTCACTAAAAACAGTCTTCCTTAACAGACAGAGGTTTTGAAATAGTGTTTGAATATCTTAATGGCATTAAAGCTAACTAACATTCCACAGGATTTGCATTTTATGGGTATGGCAAAATGCTGTTTAAGCTTGGCTGCTGTAATTTTCCACAATACATAGAGTGATAAAACTTGTTCATTCCAAACCCAGTTAACAGGGCGAAGATGAAGGGACAAGACAGTTACGTTCCCAAAAAGGCTTGGGAAGGATTACTTACACTTAAGAATAATAACTTTTTTTTTCAAGTACAGAATTTAGATTTCTATTAAGGAAAAGGAATTATTTTATATGGGCCTATTATGTTCAATGCCTAGTTCTGTGACAGTTTATACTATTATATCAATTTGTTTTAAGTGAATTCCAGGGGAGTGAGAAAAAACACAAGGGGAAGAATACTAAACATCAAGAAGTTCTAATCACATTAAAAAAAAAATCAGGAATGGATAAGTGCCAATGCATGGAATGGTTAAATGCCAATAGCTCCAATTGTTTTTTATTACAGTAAGAGAACTTTTACTCTTAATGCATAGAATTTGAAGATAAAGTTTATATAAGCTTTTAAAAGAGTCCCTTTTAACAATTAATACAAATATGAAATAACACCCTCAAATACCAACTTCAGTAATAGTTTTACATACAGTAATAATTTATTCTGAAATGTTCATTTAGTTTCTCTTGAGACATGATTCATGTCTCATTAATAAAAGAGCAGCCATCTCACCTCAAATACCAGAATATACAACAAGTTACAGCATAGCAAAAAAATCTACCTACTTTCAGATAAAATCTAGTTCAGGTAAAATAGTTTCAATTACACAGATTTTTTTAATATTGTTTTGAGCACAAAATAGTGTTGTTACACCCTAGCTATCTATATGCACATCATGTGACCACAGAACTGTTAATTATTACTTCTGAAATTGAACCATCAGTTTCATTCATGCAGTAAAGCAAAAGCAGGCTGGGTAAACTTGTTCATTCAGAACCATATCACTGTGAATTTCACAGCCACATGATTAATTATGGACTCACAAGAACTAAAAGATTTTTTTTTTGCATAAATACCAATTTCTCCCTGATGTAAGTTTAGTCAGTTATAACCTAGAAATGACTGATAACAATGTATCATACCTTCTATCTGTAGTGTTCATTATTTTAATACAAGCAATAATTAAAGGATGGGATGCTACTTAAATACATGTAATACATACTGTACAAATATACTTGGCTTTACTATTTTCTTCCTAACTATCAAGATTGTGTCCCAAAATATGACCAGTGAAGACAAAGTATACTATCAAATATGGCTTTCAGAACAAAAACCCTCTAACAAGAATCATATCTATTTACAAAAACTTTCATCAGTCTTTTAAAGTTTCCTTTGAAACAAAATTTATACATAGCGGTTGTAATGAACACATAACCTTCTTAGTATCATCATTCCAGCTCTTTTAAACAGATGTCACAAGGTAGGACCCAGAATGGCGCTTAGGACTTTGAGTTCCACTGGATTCTGTATTGTCAGTTTTTGAATCTCGTTTCTTGGTGGTGTTATTCACTGGTGTCGGGATCTGAGATGGTCGGGCGGAAGTGCTGTCTGCGCTGCTTTTTCTAGGGCTCGGGTTGTAATTAAAAGGAGTCACTCTGGCAGCAACAGTCCCACTAGGTGAACTGTGTTTGCTTGAGCTGCTAGAACTGAATGGGGTACGTTCAGCTATAGAATTTTCATTAGTCTCTGACACAGCGGCAGCGTTTTGACCTGTTTTTGCATCAGTTCCTTTTTGGTCTGGGGCATCTACCTGAATAAAAGAGTTCAGGCGGTTTTCTAAACCCACAGTGCGTACAGGCGTGCTGCCGTTACCCACATTTTGTTTTCCCTGATTATCTTTTGAATCTTTAGCAGCTGGATTTCCCTTTTCTGAAACACTGTCAATTACCGGTGGAGTATTTCCTGTGGGAGATCTTCCAGATCTAGGGTTGTTAATGGGACAGTCCTCAATTCTCACCCACACATCCTCTGTTTTAGAAACAGCAGGTGCCATTTGATAAATTAGAGTCTTTGTTTCAGCACCATTTGCAGCACCTGAGGAAGTGGTCTGAGAAGTACTTGGGGGAGAAATTTCACTTTCTTTTATTTTTCTCCATGTTCCTTTTGTGGATAATTGATTTTCTTTAGCTTGCTTTGCTCCTGAACTCGAGTTCACCTGTTTTTCATCTTCACTTCTTGCTTTTTCACTAGATTCTGATGAAGCAGAAAGAATTGAGGATGAACTTCCAGTTCTTCTCCAAGTGCTTACTCGAGGAAGGGACGATGAATGTTTGCTGTGCTCACGTTTCCAGGTTCCTGCTCTATTGATGGGAAGTCTGGAAGGGCTTTCAGAATGGGACCGTGCAACATCATGGCGCTTTGCTGGTCTTCCATCATCATACTCTAGAGTGGGACTCAGATTGGGTGGGAGTTTTCGCCATCCACCAGCCTGAACAGATGAATGTGTGGACAGGGACATATCTGGAAGGGAAGGACTTAAAATTGGAGTCTGTGCCTGGGATCTAGTGGGAGAATCTGGTCTAGAAGATGGAGAAAGAGATTCAAATGAAGCAGATTCTTCCAATTTCCTCCTGAGGGTTGGGCTTGGAGTTTCTTTGATGAAAGTTGACTGGCGTACTAATACTGGTCTCTCTGACCTATCAGATTCACTTCCACTTGATTTAGTTGAAGACATTCTAGAAAGCTCTACTTTTTTATTGGATCCATTACTATTACTGATCTGATTCAATCCTTTGGAGGCAGACTCACTCCTTGGGATACTACTGCCATTCTTTGATAAACCTGTTTGTTTGGTAAGATTCTGTTGGCTCAGCTGTCTGCCTGGAGATGTGTACGGCATTTTCCCAGAACCTGAGGACTTAGTTGAAGCAGTACTAGGGGAGGATGTCCTTGGCAGTTGAGATAACTTGTTAGGAGGACTTATTCCATTTCTACCAGGAGAAATTGAATTTCGCCCTGGAGACTGCATAGGTCTGCTTAATGGCTGCTGGGCAGGCCTTGAAGGAGTGGAATCTCTAGATCCTGATCTAGAAGGACCTTTATTTGACCCACCTGGCTGGGATGCAGGTCTAGTAACAGGACTTAATTCTGACTTCACAGGTGGTTTGGGTCCTCTTGGAGAAGTGGTGGCTGTTTGACTTTCGCTAGGGCTTTTGGAGGCAGGTGTTTTAAGAGGTGGGCCTTTTTTTGAAACAGGACTTGTACTTGAAGAGCTATTTCTAACTCCGGGAATATGAATCATTGTCCTGCCTCGAGAGATTGAAGGCATGTTTGTTTGAAGGGGCTGCTTCATTTGGCTTGAAATTTCTGAATTAGATCGAACTTTTCCAGTAATCAAACTTTTATAAACTTTTTTTCCTCCTTTGATTCCTTTATTTTCAGATTCTATTTTTTTAGTTTCCAGTGTACTTTTCTCCCCTGGTTTTAGAATTCGTGGGCCTTTATTACTTGTAAAGGGTTTTTCCTCTTGATCAGGTGTAAGATGAAATGGTGATCCGAGAGAGATTCCCGATTTCAGTGAAAGGATGGAATCTGAATCAGATGAGGCTTGTCTAGATAAACATGCAGCAGCGGCGGCTTGATGTAAACTACTTACTATGGAATTTGCACCTTCCTGAATAGCTTTCCAATCAAAATTTTCTGAGTCAGGGGATAAACCATGTTCTGAATCTGGTCTTTGTACATCTTTCAAATCAAGAGTCAAATCTTCTGCTAATATGCCACCCACATGTCTGGGACTGTGCTTTTCATTATCACCCTTGAGTCTTGAAGGCTTTTTCTTTTTTGGCATTGCAGAACTTATACATTCCTGCAACAGGTCATCTTCAGAATCAATACTAAGAGAACTGAGAGAACTGTTTCTTGAGAAACAAACAGGGGTATCTTCCACATGAAATGATTTTGGAGCATAACCTGATGCTTGTGCTTTACTTGGTTCTCCCTGTGTGTCAGGGGGCTCTGTTGCTTTGATAGGCTCATTTTCTTTGTTGTTGTTTTCTTGATCGATGTCACTAAGAGAACTTAGAGAGGAATTTTGAGAAAAGCAAACTGGAGTATTTTCAATAGCAAAATTCTGTAATTTTTCATCAGTTGCTGCCCCTCTATCTGGTATGTCTTTGGATGACTGGGGAAAAGTAGATTGCTTCTGTAACATGGCTTTAGACTGACCTCGATTTACTGTATGTTTTGTAACAGTTTGTGACTTACTAGCTGACTGTTGATTGGAAGTTAGCTCTGGGTGGCTGGTTACTTTAGCTTCTGATTCCTTATTTTCTTTCCCCTTTCTTAACTCAGCTTTTTCCCTGGAAAGGTCAACATCATCATCATCAAAATCTAGCGAACTCAAAGAATCATTTCGTGAAAAACAATAAGGTGTTCCTTCAATAGGTGTGTAATGATGGGGTGAATCAAAAGTAAAACTCCCTCGGATTCTATCTTCATTATTTGGAAGCTTATCATGGAAGTCCTTGGAATTATTTTTCAAGTTCTGTTTCTTTGAATCTTTGTTGTCTGAGAAAGTTCTTTCGGCATTCACATTATTTTTTGAGTCTGTACTTTTTCTTACACGTGTCCTATATTCAGTGTTTTGTGGAATAGGTTTAACTGGTGAAGTGGGTTTTTTCTTCTGACTGTCTAATTGATTTTTGTTAGTTCCAGATGAAGACATAGAAGCTTGCTGGACCTGGTCCATTATCTTTTTCACACGAAAAGGCTTGTGACTCTTCCCCTTGGGCATAGCAGAATTAATGCATTCTGCAAGAATATCACCTTCTTCTATTTTACTGTCATCCAGTTCAGGTATAGCTACAGATGAAGTTTTCCCTCTCTGAGCCTCATCTGTACTTCTACCTTCTGTAGGAATGGTGTCTCGTTTTTCAATTTCACAAGACTGTGCCACTGTTCTAACTCCTTCTCCAGCAACTAACTCATTTGGAGGGGATTCTATTGTTAGATCACTTAGAGATGTAGCTGTGGAAAAGTTGATAGGTGTCCCTTCGACACAATATACCCGTGGCATATCATCTCCCGGCGTAAAGCTAACATGCTTCTGTGCTTGCAATCTGTTTTGTGATGGCAGAAGTTTGTATATAGGCAGTTGACTTGGTTTCCTTGCCACAGGTGGAGGTAACTTTGAAGTGGTCTGAGCTGGCTTTTTGGCTTTGCGAGAAGATTTTGTTGGCATGGCAGAGATAATACATTCTTCTAGTATTTCAATATCATCTTCATCTGAATCATCTAGTAGATCTTTTTCAGAATCTGTAGGTTTTTCTGTCTCTTTTTCTGGGTTTTCATTTGATTCTTCAGGCTGCTCAGATTCTGTTTCATTCCCATTGTCATTTTCCTGAACTGGAGGCATTATTCTTAACTCCACATCTTTCTGTATGAATGGCTCATCAAGGCTCAGAGCACTTAGGCTAGATGAACAAGAAAATCCATCTGGAGTACTTTCTGTGGCAAAATGTAATAAAGTATCAGCATCTGGAAGAACCTGGACCCTCTGTACAGCAGCATTTACAGCAGCTTGCTTAGGTCCACTCTCTCTCTTTTCAGCAGTAGGTAGTTTGTTTTTAGGTACTTCTGGTTTAGTTGGAACTGTCTGAGGAGGTGGGGTTTTACTTCTGCTTGGTGGCATGGTTTGTCCAGGGCTATCTGGAAGGTCACTGGGGCTTATAATGCCACTTACCATCCCACTGCAGGGTTCACTCTGAACAGAGCTGGCAATTGAACGGCTCTCAAAACTATCAAGTGAACTCACAGAGGTACATCTGCTAAACATGAGTGGAGTCTCCTGAACATAGTGCTCTGGTGGACTTTTAGGAGTCTGAGCACCACTTTTAGATGGAGACTTGGCCCCTGAAGAAAATTCAACAGCTTTGTGCCTGCTTGAATCTGAAGATAAACCAGAAGACTGTAGTCTGCTTGATTTGGTTCTAATGTGCTCGGATACTGTTGGAACTTCACTCACAGAATCTTCAGTTGATCTAGTTCCACTGTTGTCTTTAATTTCTGCTATTTGCAGAGTATTAGTAGACTCTGTTTTCTGTGTTGCCTGGTCACATCCTATTTCATCTTCAGCTGATGACAAAGATGATAATGAACTACACCTTGAAAAACATATTGGTGTATCTTCTACACAGTAAGTCTGTATTGTTTCTTGGTTGATGGAGGGAACTTTGCAAGAGGTGGCTTTCTGCGTCTGACCATTTCTGCTTTGTGCTGAACTTGGATGGAGCTGATTTTGCCTCTTGGTATTAGATGAAGGTGTAGATGTATTTTCACCATTTGAGGAGATGTGTTCAGTTTTAGTGCTCTGTCCAGAAGAACTCTTTGAGAACGAAAATGATGCTTTCTGTGAGGAAGATATGTCTGTGGCATATTTTAAACTATAATCAATAGGCTGATCCACATGATGTTTTTCTTCATTATATTTTATGCTATAATTTGTTGGCCTCCCTTCTTCCTCATGCTGTTCCTCCTCAGAGTAACGTTCACTATAGTTGGTTGGTTTATCGTCTTCATAGTCATCGTCCTGACACAAAGACTGGTTTACATTTTGATTAATTCCATGGTTAGAACCCACTCGATTTGTTTCTGAACCATTGGCTCCTCTTGACCTATATGGGGAAACACATTCTTGCTGTCCAAAATGTGGCTGGAACTTGAGATGTTTCTCATCAGTGCTCTCAGTATATACAGGATAAGTTGTGCTTTGACTCCTTGATTGTCTTGGCTCACTTTGTTTTATTTCATCTTCTATTATATGTTTGGGTCTTGCCCATCTTTCATTCTGTGAAGGACTCTGTCTCCCAGAGTTCAGTTGCTCATCTGAATATTTAAGACTATAATTTATTGGTGTATCCAGTTCTCCATCATTATCATCCATATGATTTGCACTATGTATTTTATGGGCCAGGTCAGCTGGATATTGTCCATAGCTACAAAATTTACTTTCATCATCTTCAGAGTAAGATTCAATTGATGGTTTCATTTGACCTCTTTTACCATAACCATCACTACTGCTGACACTATTTAAACTATCATTTGAAGATCTCTTATATTCCAATTTGGCGTAAGGCATAGCGCATGTCCTATTTGAATTTTCTGACTTAGTGAAGTTGTAAGTGTTTGAATGTGTATGGGTGGTAGAACTTCTTCTTACTGCAGTCCTCTCATCTGTCCCACAATGTAATTCAGTAGTAGACCCAGAACTTCTGTCTTCTTGGAAGGTATGAATGGTTGATACTTCTTCCATGACTTTAGCAATCTGGGCTGCAGTGGTAGAGATCTGCAAACCTCGCTTTGAAGAGGTTCCTGAATTTTCTGTTGTTGGGTGGTAGTTGCCCAGGCTAATTCCTCGTTCTCTCTCCAAACTTCTATCTTTTTCAGAACGAGAACTATCTAAACTTCCCCTTGATGAAGAGGAGCTGGGTAATACTGTGGTATTTAAATATGGTGAAAGCACAGTCACATTTCCAGTATTAAAACTGTCTGACCTATTGTCATCATGTCGATTGCTATCAAATACATAGTCACTATAGAGATTTTGCTTGTGTCTTTGCTTACTACGATGAGATGCCTTGGGACTTAAATTATCAATATTGTCAAAAGTTTCTGATAAATGCTGAGCATCTAATTCTGCTTCCAGGGCCTTTTGCTTCCTGACATGAAGAGATGGCAAGCTTGAACCAGGAGACATAATATTGGCATCTTTATATTTTGCAGGTCTGTTTGCCATTAGATTCCTTAGAGCGGCAGCACTTCCCATAGCAATCATTTTGTGCTTTGAATGAATGAGGTTCTTGAGCATGCTGACTGCTCCCATATCCCATAATGCTTCCTGGTCTTTAGGATTTCTTGCTGAGAGATTCCACAAGGTTCCACAGGCATTACTGACAATTGTCAAACTGTGAGATTTCAAGTGTTGTAGTAGGGTTTGCAGGCAGTTGTTCTCTCTTAGGATTTGCCTGAAGTAAAAGAGATCACAAAATTAACATCAAAATCTGTTTGTAGTAACAACAACAACAAAAGGCTAGAAAGCACATTTAAAGTTAGAGATAACTACTAAAACTCGAACATGCAAAATACAATTGCACCAAGTCATACTATAAATTCCAAGCAATCCCTATCTCCTTTTGTTAGTTTATCTAATATTTGTTTTAATGGCTTATCTTTCAAACCAAAAGAAGTAAAAGTGTTAGTTTTAATCTAGTCTTCATTTATTTTTTTTCTGGTGGACAAATCTTTTTATAGATATATATTTTGCATTTTCCATTCTGATTCCAATAGCTCTTATATTTTTTCCTTGAGTAGATGTATTTACTCCAGTTATATCAAAAGGACTATAAATATATCATGAAACCTTATGCTGAACAGGGTCTTTGAAAGAAGTTAATCTATGGACTAGTGCCACAGTGCTGACTACTTAATAGCTTGGAAGAGGCAAAGAGAAGTGATCAACAGATCTTTATGTAGTCAGCAAGAATAATGACTCTCATAGAGAAGAAAATTGACTTTTAGAGTGTAATCTTTATGTGTCCAGTTTGCCTGTGATACTACCATCCCCTTTACATGTGCTCTGGCAAACTGTGTATATGTAGTTGTTAGTTTTAAAAATAAAGTGAATGAAAGGTTTTCGAGACATTTTAAGGTAATGAGAGTCAGTGTAACGAATTCTGGGACTGAAAGAACTTTGGCTCTTTTAATACACAAAATGAAGTTTCAACACAGTATATTCAGCTTAGGTGGATTTTTAACTGAGAGGCAAGGGTTTGCAATAGCTTTAACATGGTGGTCTTCTCTCAGCAATCCAGTAAACACCTGAGTGCTTACTGAGTTTAAGAAACCTTTGTGTGGCAGAGAGGGCTATAAAGTAAGTTTATGCATCAACAACATAAAGAACATCTTTATTTATATCCTATAGGTATATTTTTATAGGTCACTTTGCTAAAAGTACCTCATGGTATCTTTTTGAAAGAGAGGAACAATAATGATTAAAAAGAAATGATACACTGCAGAAGATACCCTTTTTTTGTTAATAAATACAGAACCCAAGTTCTGAAAATGTGTGCCCTATAGCTAAGATATTTTCCTAAGTCTTACAGCTCTTGTAGATTAGACAAATGGCTGTTGGATAAATAATGGTTATCATTATTGATGTTAAAACACCACTAGAAACAGCAGTACAATGTCTGTTTCAGTTTGTCATAAACCTTACATTCCCTTTATTCCATACTGACCAAAAAGAAGGGATTCTGTTCTATTATCTGTGACTTTAATTTTTTCCCCTCTGTATACAGGTAATACCTCTCATCCATCATTTGCTTATTTCTAGACATCATTATGGTATGATGAACTTTTATTAGAATAAATATGCAGTGAGTAAATTAGGGATTAATAACTCCCTTTTCCCAGTAATATGACGTGGCCCAGAACTTGCATAATTACATGATACAGTATGTATAAGTGGGCCTTTTAGAGAATATGAATTTTACACTACTTCATTAAGAAGTAATAAAAAACTCTGTTTTTTTACCTGTGGTCCTCATTTGTAGCTATCAAACTGGACACATTCCGTAATATTCCACCTCCACTTTCAATAATGGCCAAAGTATTTGTCTGGCTCCGATAAGTGAGAGTGCCAACCAAAAATGCAAGCGCACCATCTACAGCACATATATCAGCTTTATTCTCAGTGCAATGTGCTGACAAATTCCATAAGGCACTCAATACACTTTTGAGAGTGGATTCCTATTAAGAAACAGGATACAAATTATCTAGTTAGAGCCGAAATTTGTCTTATAACTTCAGTGCTTATTTGTATCGAATAAATTATTTTTCTCTGACCTGCTGTCCAGCCCTCAATGAAAAGGATTAGGAACTTCTCATTTAGAACGAACAACTTTATAAAATACTAAACAGGACTTAAATCTGTGATATGCTTATGAAATAAGCAAAATATAATATTAAGCTAATGACTTTATGAACTTTATTCTAAGTGCTTAAATGAAAGACATATCCTATAAGAGCTTATGTTAGACTATAAAATAGGATATAAACCATTATGAAATAACATTTTTAGGAAAACAAAGAGTAAATAAAAAAAAAACCCATATGTTGATATGGAAAGATATCTAAGAAGTGTTGTTAAATGAGAGGAACAAATTGCAAAGCAATGTGTACAATATTCTGTTTGTATAAAAAAATAGATCTATGTGGTTGATTGTAAAGTAACAATGTAACTTATTTAAAGGAAAGCATACTGGAAAAACATCTTGCCATGATTCTGATGTCAGTCTTTCTTCTCACTACAAATCAATTAGGGAACAAACATTCATTAAAACTCCACTCCCAAAGATCACAGTTAGAGGCACTTCAGAGAATACAAACATAGCACACTGATATCTACTTTAAAGGTGCTAACAATTTACTTTGGGGGAAAAAAGATGCAAACCATAATGAAATAAAGTGCTCAAAAGGAAAGATTACCTCTACCCGAACTTAATCAAGTAAATAAAAGCAGTTCTATAGAATACAGGTGCTCCTGGCAGAAGTAGGATGAGGGAAGGCATGGAAGTGGGGATCAATAAGGAGGACCAAAGAACACAAAGAAGACACATGGAGTTCATGCTGGGGAATAGTAGGAAGCATGGCCAAGAGGTAAAAGAAGGACTTGAAGGTTTGGGCAAACATTTTGGGTCTAACCCAATAAACAGGTAACCAACGTATGCTTTTCATTAGAAAATTTAGTGAGAAACCAAACAAAGGGTTAGGAAAAAGATGAAACTTGCAAACTGACCACAGATCTGTGCATACAACACAGGAGGGGGTGGGGTCAAAAGGGGAGCGAAGAACATAAGGGATGAGGGAGATGGATCATTGGTGCTATGGTGGTGGGGGAACTACGGGAACAACACCTGCAGGGAGAAATCAAATACCGCCCAAAAATTAACCAATAAATAAATAAATAATCTAGATGCAGCTTTATATACTATTTATCAGATAAACAAGAGTCAGGAGGAAATGCTTTCATTAGTAAAGATGTGAGAAAGATAAGAGTTCAATTTAAAGTGTGATTGAAATGATGGTGGAACAGAAAACAGCAGCAGAACAACAACAACAAAAACAGCAAGTCTAGGGAATGAGCAAAACTGCTAGTGGTCCATAGGTGAGAGGTAAAGATAGAAAATAAAAGTTGCTTCCTAGAAGCCCACATGTATAGGGCCAAGGATTTTGTTCCAAATAAGTTTTATAATTAGAATCAGAGGAGATAAGAAGAAATGATCTGAGGTTAGAAATACAAGTGATATAAACAAAAGGGAAGAGTTCAATAAGGCATGTGGAGAAACTAGGTCAAATGTAGGTATAAGTAGAAAAGAAAAACCTTAGTAATTTGTGGTTTAGGAGAATAGTTGTGTTGAAAGCAAAATTAAGAAGGACTGAAGAAGGTAAGGTCAATTAAGAAATGGAGAAAGTAATTTGTTCAGGGTCTTCGGTGTTACAGGAATAAAAGATACATTGCAGGTGTCAGAAGAACTAACGAATATTTTTTTCACCTTCAAAATATTGGACTTATACCTAAGTTAAAACATACAGTTTTCGCTACAGCTCATAGAAAAGCTATAGAAGATAAGAATGAAGAACTAATAGTTTTGAGTAAACAAAACTTTGGGGCTCACAGCACAGATGAAAGAAAGGTTCAATATGTGTTGGAGAAAGTCAGCTAAATGAAGTTAAAAATGCAATACACATGACTATATAAGGTAACTCCAGAGAAAGAGAATGGTCGTAGTGACTGCTACAATGAATGAAAAGAGGGAATAAATTCTAATACTGCTAACTAAAACTGGATAAATTTCTGGTGGGCTAGTTTTCCCAAGACTGGGCTTGCATTAAAAATTTACTGATGAATTTAGGGAGAATGATCTTTAAAACACTACCTTTATAAGAACAGGACTATGGCTTTTCATTTATTATTGTCTTTTATGTTTCTCAGTAGGATTATGTCTTTTAATCTAGCTTTCTCAATTTGTAGCAACTAGCCTATGTAGAATTCTGAGGTCCTTGAGGTGTGATAAAATCAAAAACTATTTATTCTGTAGCAGTACAAATTCCCATAATACATAAAGATACGTATTTCTGAAAATGTAAGACTGATTAGGAGTTTTAAAGTGTGCATTTTGAAATGCACAGATTGAAATACACTGCTGAGGGGAGCAGCAGGCAAGGCAGGGGAGGTCTGCTGCACTATGTGGGTGGCCTTGCTGGCTGGAGATCTAACTTATGCTGCAGTGGCTGCAGATGCTTTAGTGTGGTGCTTAACTCCTTGTGCTATCAGGGAGTCCTGGAGTATACTTTGAAACATTTTTTGGTTATCTATGTATCCACTTTTCAAGGAGTAGTAGCTATTGTTCCTCATAAAGGTATTTTTATGTGGCTAAGTACATAGAATATTATCTTTATAACCAGTTGTTTGGTTGAATACTTATTTCTAATAATTTTTAAAAAAGATTTATTTATTTATGCATACAAGAACTAGGGTACAGGCCAGAGGTGCGGGGGTGTGAGAGGAGTCATCAGAGACAGAGCTGGGAGCAGAACAGGCAGATCCACTGAAATACACTGCCGAGCCAGAGAGGCAGGAGAGGAGGTCTGTTATGCCATGTGGGTCCCCTATTTTTTTAGCTGATTTTCTTGGGGTTTCCAGATATGCAATGACATAATTCATCAAAATACATAAATAATTAAAAGCCAAAACTTTTGTTGTCTTTGAAAAGAAAATTTTATAGAAAAAAATAATAAAGCGTAGGAAACTCTATCAAAGAGGCACTGTTAGTTAAAAGTGTACAGGAATATATCCCTGAAAGGAGGTAAGGTGCCCCTGGGAGCTGGTATTTCCCACCACCTTCCCTCTCCTCACCCACACTCTTATAAGTTGCTGGCTTGGACTACAACTCCCAGCAGGACTGGGAGAATTTTCTGTGGAGGCCGGGAGGACTGTAAGGAAGAAGAGGGGTTTGCTAAACACACCAAAAAATGAGAGGTCTTGCAGACAATTTCTCTATCAACATCCACCCTTGCCCCTACCAAGCTCAAGGGGTTGAGTGTTGCTATGGGCAAACATGGCACATTTATTTATTTAAAACCTGGCACACTTGTAAGCTGATTTGCCTAACCCTCTCCAATTTCAAGTTTAATTAAAAAAATAGCTTAGAAAAAAAGAGAAATAAACCATGTCACATACTTACAATAAAACTTAACATGCAATTAGTATTATATAAAAAAAATAAGCTTAGTTTCTGAAGTAGAATTCCTGCTAGATATTAAATTACCTCTGTAAACAAATTATTATTTTGGGGTAATTCTACACCCAATCCCCTGATTGTCTCTTGATGACTATTAAAATTTGTGGATTTTGGAGGGCTGATATTTGAAAAGCACAGAGTTAACATTTATACCAGTGATTCTCAACTAGGCATGACTCTATCCCTACTCCTTTATGTTAGGGTACAAATGAGTTAGGTGAAAAACTGAGCCCCCAATCTTGACCTAGAAGGCAGGTTTGGGAAGCTGGAATAGATAAAGGAATGGAAAAGGCTGTTGTGGGAACAAGGCTATAAAACCAATTACCTTGACCAGAAAAACTAGCCCACCTCTCGGAATGCAGAAGCAGAGACCAGAGCTTGCTTCTATGTCAAAGGCCAGTGCTGGAGACCAGACATCCCAGCAGATAACTGGTACAAACTGGCAAAAGTCCATGAAAACAGAGCATAAAAGAGAGCCTTAAATCCTCTGTGAGGTGCAGACTTCTCCCAGCTCTCCCACTACTTCTCTTAGCAGTGTCTTCAATAAATCTACCTGTTCTGTTCTCTGTCTCTGGTGAATTCTTGCATCCCTGTGCCTCCAGTCTCATCCTGGTCTTCTCCCCACAACAATTTAAACTTTATTAATACATTTTTGAGTGTCACACTCAAAATGAAAGGTTGGTATCCTGGCATCTAGGGGTGCTGTTAAAAATCTTATAAGGAACAAGTCATTTCCCCAAAGAATTATCTTTGCGAATAATATAAAAAAAATGTTAACAGGGTAGAGTCTGAGAAACTGACTTACATTGGGTCACCTGTACATCTTAATACCTTTTCCACTTAGAACTAAGGACTGATGAGGTAAGCAGATCAGAAATTAGGGATAAAGTAGCCCCAAATTAGCCAAAGATGGAATCTCTATAGTAGAACTAAATGTTTTATTTTATTTTTTTTTAAAGATTTATTTATTTATGCATACAAGCACTGGGGTACAGGCCAGAGGTGTGGGGGGGTAAGAGGATTCACCACAGACAGAGCGGGGAGCAGAACAGGCAGATCAACAGAAGTACACTGCTGAGGGGAGCAGCGGGCACAGCAGGAGAGGT
>JAGFMF010011381.1:14385667-14404805 GCA_019455555.1 Galemys pyrenaicus
CCCTGGCCGGCAGCAGGGATCGAACTCGTGCTGCAGTGGCTGCGATTTGCTTCGTAGTGCGTTGCTTAACCCACTGCGCCACCAGGGGAGGCCCCAGAACTAAATGTTTTAAAGGTACCTTTTTAACTTCCAAAGCACATTCCATCAGTGCTTTCACACTTCCAACTTCACGCAGTGTCTTTTTACTATTTACATCTGCTCGCCAAGACAAATTCCTCAAAACGCTTGCAATAACCTGCAAATGAGTCAATTTTAGAATAATCTGCATATGAACTGTTCTATACTAGTTGCTTCTTAATCAAATATGGAGTCAAAAGGAATTGCTACAGTTTAAATATTTTCCATTATCTGGTGTTAACGTAACCATAATTTAAACATGAGAAACTAAGTCCTGAACCACAGCTTAAATTAATCTTATTCAGAATATTAACTGCTAAAATCCAAGAAAAACATCTGAAATTCAAGGCAGTACCTGCTGTAGGTCTTCACTTTCAGATTTCAGTTGGGCCACAAGCGCTCTCATGCAACCTTTCATTGAGCATAATGTAGCCTGTAAAATTAAATATGTACAGAGATCAAAAACAAAGCAACATGAAACTGTGTTTTATTTTTGACTTGAACTTCAAATGTAGTTTAATAGACTCATTTTAATCATAATGCATATATTTAGCCATAAAAGATCTAGAACTAGATTAAATAAATGAAAGACAAATATCTTCCTAATCCTTTGTTACCTCTTGGATAACTGGGGGGGAAAAGTGAATAAACGTTAAGAAATGAGAAACAAAGGGTTTTAAAATCTCTTATCTGGATGGAACCAATATGTATGCAATTTTCAGACTTTTGCTCTGATTGCTAGGGACAATGTTTTAAATGTGACTGCATAAATCCACCAGTGTGTTGCCTCTTTTGCCTTTATTCATTAGGCATGAGACAACCAAATGAGTAATGACATCGACTAGGATGTGCAGTACAGGTTTTTAATCAGTCGGTTTTAAAGAAGAGAGTAACAAGAAGAAAACCAGTGAAAAGTAGTTTGTATGAAAAGAAAACAATTTATACCTAAGTTACAATAAAAGATGAATCTTATAAAACATACCTTGTTGGCTACATCTCCAAAAGTCAAGTTTGTCAAAGCCATTCCAGCATATCGTCTTAATGTAATACTGTAGTGGTCATTAGTAAGCCCATACATTTCACAGTCTACTTGCAATAATTCTGCAATGGCCTGTAGTCCCCCTAAATTTGAAAAAGGCAAGAGGAAAAAGACAGTAATCTAAAGTACAACAAATTATCAAGTTTATAACTTAAAAATTAGTGAAAAATATCTCAAAGAATGACAACATAGTGTTTAAATTTGTCTTTAGAATTATAAACTACAAAGACTGTTATAAAGGACTTTTGTGCAACATATTTGTATAGAACGGACAACTATTTAATTTTCTGCTAATTTCCCCACCCTCCAATCCCTTCCTTAGTGAGTGAAATGAACACAAATGCACTCTGTTACTGTATATACATGGAATGTAAGCAGAAAAAGAGAACTTATTTTTATCACGGGGATTTTACACTCTTCACTGCCACACTGTTTCCTAATTAATTATTCTTAGGAATACTCAAATGTTTAAGCGAATCTGCATGAAGCAAATCTTTTATTTTTATGAAAACATGTTGTGTTCAAACTGTTACTAAGTTCTGTAAAACTACTCATGTTTCTAAAAAATTATTACTTTTTGTTGATATTCACTAGTGTCAAATAACAACTATGAGAAGATTTAATGTTTTCTTTTCTCTTGGTTCCATTAGATATGCTTAACAAAGGTTATCCAGTACTTAACAAAGCCTACAGTGGTGAACACTATGAGGCAAGGAAGAAAATGAAGGGAAAGGGATAGGAAAGACATATGAGAAAGAATAACATTAAAATAAATAAAACAAAAGGTGATGCGAAATGGTAAGGGAGTAGACAAAAATTATATAAGGAGGTTATTAAAAATATTCATTTATCCACATTCATCATCATGGGACTGGCGATACAATTTTATCAAAGAGAAGTAGCTAACACCGAAAAAAGGAGGATGAATATAAACAAATGACTCTTGGATACTGTAAATTAAATAGGTTATTAATTTGAAAAATAACCTGTACATTTAGTTTTTTATAAATGATTAAGAAGTACCAGTGTGTAGAGAAATCTACGTTTACAAAACAGACAAAGTTCTATCTTGTGATAAGAGTTCTAGGCCATAGATTTAACTTAAGTTGAAACAAAGTTTTATGATTAGCAAAAATGACATATTTGAATATAGATAAGTGAAAATTAATTTAAGGAAAAAACAAACAACATTTAGGAAATATTCCTCTATGCATCCAGGATGGTGAAAAAAATGTATTTCCGGTGAACAAAATATGATCAGTGTCTTAATGGAGTTTCTAGATTAAAGTGCGGCTCAGCATTAAATAACTAACTTGATCGTGGCAGACTTTGTCAAAGTATAGGTCAAGACAGCAAAGAGACAAATAAGAACTGGGGAATCAAGGAAAAGGCTGAGGAAATATGATTAAGCTAAAGGATGACTATCTAAACGGGGGAACAAGGAGAATAAAGAAGCATTTTTGTCATATAAAATAGCATGTGCCAGGGTCCCTAGGCTTGAAATAAGACAGTAACAAGGTCATGCAATGCATGCAATGAGGTTACACAAATAGGCAGAGGCCAGATGATAAGAATTATGATTATATTAAGGATTCAGGGGTGAAATAAGCAGAAGTGTGTTCTAAATAAATTGCTAAGATTGCAAAGTACAGAATGGATTATGATTGGAAGTGGGAAGACAAAGTACTGAAGAATAGGAGAAATGATAATGATGTCTTGGAGTAGGGATGAAAAGAACAGCAGTGATCTGCAATATATTTAAGAAGGATAATTAAAGTACTCAGTGGGGGTAAGGATAGAGTCAAGGATTATTTCCAGTTTTTTGGGTTGAGCAAATAGATTGACCGGAATGATATTTTTTGAATAAAGCAATCTTGAGGAGTAAAATATGGGACTGGAGGAGATAAATTCAGTTTGTGCTAGTTGAATTAGAGAAGTCTGTAAAACATTCTAAGTGAAGATGTCAGATGAGCAGTTTGATAATATGTCCAAAATTCAGGAGAGAGACCTTGAATTGAGATGCAAATCTGAAAAACACAGTAAGTGAAGTTATGGGTGGAGGATACTGGTTGGAGAGAGGAAGAGGATCCAGGATAGAACTTCAGGGAATTCTACCAATTAACACTTCAGCAAAGGAGAAAAAGTCAGTAAAAGAGCTGAGTTTAGAGCCAGGAAATTGATGTGAAAAGTCATTCTTGATTTGAGCAGTACCCCTATATACTAATTAGATGACCAAAATGTTAAGCACATCAATACCAAAATAAAATATACTATACTTTGTGTGTACATACAAAATCTTGCCTGGTAGAGCAATACCTGTGATGCTTTCTGGAGAAAGATAAAATGATCTAAAGAACAACCCAAGAAGGCACTAAATGATCAGAGTTGAGTACTCTTATACGGAAAACTAAAAATTTTAGGACTTGACTCTGAAAACAAAGATTAAAGGACATAGTCAATATCAACAAAATCATGAAAGACAAGGCTAATGAAAAAAAGAACATTCAATAAAATCTGGAATACCAGGTAAAAGAGAGAAGTCTTAATGATTTCAACAAATGGAAAGATTTCAGTGAATTTTAAGGCAAACAATAGAATTTGCATGTTAAAACTATAAAAGGACCCACAAAAATATGACACAAATTCAGTGTTGATAGACTAAAAATAGGCTTTCCCTATGAAAAATTAGGATATTTAAGGTGATTGATACAAGATGCTAGACACGTCTGATAGCATTTTTCTTGGTGCCTATAATAGGAAACGTGGTTTATAAGGACCAAGAACTATCCAATATTGGTATCTCATATCTTGACAGATAGTAGAGTTCCTTAACTGCTTCAGGTGACATTCAACAGAATCCTTAATTCACACTTAACAAAAAAGGTAAGATGACAATTTAAAAAAGCTTATTTTTCTTTTACTCAGCTTAGATAGTCACCATTAGTCTAAAATACTTCATTTAAGATAAATAATAGGGGCCCAACATCAATATTCTTCAGGTTGGTATTTCATAAATTTTCCTGATCATTAAGAACTACAAGGGCCACTATTTAATCTTAGGTTTCTCCTCTGGAAAGCCTGTTTTAACAAAGCTTTTTACAAGGACAGAGAATCTACATGGTGTGAAAAGTGTCTTCAGTGATCATTAAGATCTGGTTTGGGAAACACTAATGCAAATAAACCATGAGCTCATGAGGACCATGTCATAATCATTTTTGAATCTAGGGTCAGCACAGTTTCCGGGACAGAGCTGGGACATGATGAATATACCTATCATTGATATTACAGTCTAAAACAATGCTAACAGATGCAAACTTAAATGATCCTGATGTCTGTAGACTCTTCTTGTATGTAAAAATGACAGTCCCAGCTGACTGGGTTTAGGATCTTCTGTCATCTACTTGGGGCTTTTTGCCTTATCCCTCACTCTCATATTCCTTATGTTGTCTTAGTCTATTTCCTCACAATCCATAAACTTTGATCATTCTTATGCTCCAGTGGAAATTCAGAGGCTAGGGGTGAGAAAAAGTAATCCCTTGTGTCTACGTCCCCAGCAGTCACACCCCCAGAGGCCCCGTCCTGCTCCTCACCTGAAAGCCCCTGCCCTAGCTCCTGTGATGAAATGCCCAGGGTAGCCTTCCTACCTGAAGAAGGAAGAGGAACAAATACTGAGTCTAGGTTTTACTTTGAAATTCAGATGATTAATGTGTCATTCCTAATCTGTAGTACATTGGAACAAAGGGACAGTCATAGAAAAACCTTTCAATAGCTTAAAATTGGAGTAATTTTCTTGCTTGTTCATTATTTTTATCCTAGTCCCATTTTTTTACTGGCATTTATAGAAAACTTAAAATTTTCACATATGCTGAAATTGCATTGATGGGAGAACTCAAAAGATTATACTCAGTTCTACAGGAGGCTGGAGGAAAGAGAATGTTATAATTGGTAGGGCCCTTGGGAAGAAAGGTATTGTTGGAGGGCAGGGAAATCAGAAAGTACACAGCATCCAAAAGTGATGGCATTAAAGGAGACAACACTCATTTTTGGTGTTCAGATTCTGTAAGAGTTTCATGAGTTTGCCACTTTTAAGATAAATGATGAATGACAACGATGAGGGCAGTAGGAATGCAACACATGGGCTAGAATGTAATGTAACATAAACAGCACAAAAAGCAAGGGCACAGCTACACTGAGATGGGAACTCAGTGTATGGTTCTTGCTAGTGGCGTGACTAGAGAGATCCAATTCACATGAGATGATTCAGCATGATGCAATTTATAAATACCGTATGAGCAAATGAGCCTAGAAATCAAAGAAAACTCATTACATGAAAAATGGGGTCCACAAATAAAAATTACATAAGGTTCAAAGTATGTGATAACACATACCTAAAACTGTAATCCTTCCAAAATTAATGGACTATTTCTGACTTCAATTAGACCACAATTTTTTCTATATTAACCAGTTTCAAAGATAACATGCTACTTATGGTGAAAATGCAATAAAGCACTGATAACCACGAAGATAAATGAAAATATTAATTATTCCTCCTGCTGTCCAGAAGAAGTTACTGATTTCCAGAATAGCTCACTCTACAGTTCAAAATATTTCAAATTATCCTCCCTGTCAACTGTCACAGAGGGTCTACCTTGGCAAATGGAACAAGAAGTGGCAGCCCATTAAGGTAATTTTTCCAGTATTTCATTAAGATTTTGAAAATGCAAGTTAGTTTATCATGCGGCAGCAGTTATGGTTATTTAGGCCCTTATTTCCTCTGCAAACTAGAGCATAATCTTTTCCCACATGGAATAGAAAGCAGCTAGGAACAGAAATCATTGGCCTTATATTCCAGTTCACCAACTTTTCAGTGTTCTTTCATGGCAATAAGAAACAGTTGTCTTACCAAGTTCATTCATTGCATGTCTGTGCTCTTCATCAAAGGAAAGTTTCATGAGAACACACACAGCAGGACAGATCTGATGTTCAACAGGAGCTGGCACTGAAAAATAAAATGAACATAAACCATAATGCTTTGTTTTCTCAAAAGCAACGATGTGTCTTACGTTTTAAAAATACAGTGCTTACTAATGTACCTCTAGTGCATAGCAAGCAGTTCAGCAAATCAACAAATATTTGCTGAGTAGATGAATAAATATACAAACATGGTAGAGAAATGGGTAAAGGGAATTTTTTGGTCCAGAGAAATGTTTACTTTTTAATGTTCTTGACCAAGTCTGTTAGAGTAAGTCTCTAAAAGGATTCTGCTGTAAAGATAACCAATAACTTAAGACTGTTTACTATATGAAAAAAAAAAATTTAGTATAAAATGGCTTAATTTTATTTATAATTTCTATTTAAATTATTATCATAAATATGGGTTAAAAGCATATGGCTGTGTACAAATGGCTAGAGAAACCTAGCAAAAACTTAATAAAGAAAGTTTACCATATAGACAGATACTAGATAGTAAACAAAAATTTAAAGAACAGGTTTCCAAGAAAATGTACCTCCATATTTAATACTAGGCACAAAGTTTCAAAGTCCATTATTTGAAATGAAATTTAAAAAGTCTATTTTTCAGAAGTAATTACATTAACTTATTCTATTTAAAAATTTGAGAACAGGTATCAAGGGCATAAAATCTGAGTCATCCCATAATGTGGAGAGCGAAAGAAAACAATCCAGAAATATTATGTTCCCCCAGTTACTAGTTTTCTTTGTCCGTAGGACAGATAGCTATAAAGGACTATTTCTGCTTTTTTCTTATTCTTGAATGCTTTCTGATTTTTAGAGATACATACCTTTATACCTAAGTTTAAAAAAAATCTGCTTCATAGATAATGTTGTTACCATCACCCCTCTTGCTCTTAAATCAACAGGTTGAATACAACATATCTTTGTCCTGTGTGTGTATGTATATATATGTGTGGTTTAGGTGAAAGGAAGGCCTTACCTTATATACTTACTGCTTTTGGTTCTTGCTACAGGAATGAAGTAAGTTATGTTCCCAAGAGGCCCAATTCCCATGTTCCCTCCTCATGGGGGGGAGGGGTTGGTGCCCAAGGGTCTCTCCCTGAGCAAAGAGTTGGGTGGTTGACCAACCCCAGCCAGTGGGGTCCAAAGTCTTGAGCAGGATGGTGTAGTAGGAAGAGCATGGGGTTGAGAATCAGAAGATCTGGCCTCTTCCTGGCTCCACCATTTACTAACTGAGGCTCCAGGAAAGTCTTTAAGTCTCTCTGAGCCTCAATTTCTTCATCTGTAAAATGGAGATGACAGTACCTTCCCTTCCTACGTCACAAGGTTGTTGTGAGGATTAAAGATTTAACAGCTCTGTATTAACAGCTGAGTAGAGCAATATGCAATATTAAAGATTATAGCTTAGCCACTAATACCTAAAGGATCTTACATCAAGTCCCTTTCTAGAGCTACTATGCTATAACTAAGACTCTCTTGATTCCTGTTCTTTTTTTTTTTTTTTTTTGGTATAGAAGTGCATATAACATTTTCCTTTTTGCTATTTTTTTCTAGGGAAACATAAACCTTAGCTTTAAACTATGTTTGCAGTTTAGATGGTGAATATAAATTTCCTCTTCCTGTTCATAAAGATGACATACTAACTGAAAAAAGGTTGTTTTTTTTTTTTTAAACTTACATTTGCTTTGTAACATGCACTAGGACGTACACTATAGGGAACATACTTGGATTTTTGTCCTGGTCCATGCCTTGTTCATGGGCTTCCTGCCACTCCCAACAGGTTTCACAGTATGCTCGTATCTGTTCCAAAAGATGAAGGACTCGGATTTCACGCCTGCCTCTCTTGTCATCAGGCTGTGAGTGAATGATGTTGTGGAGTGCTGCACTGGCCCTGGCCCGAGCCTCTTTACTGCCCCGGGAATTTCCCAACAACACAGAGTCTTTGTCATTGCCATGTAAAAGCTGGATGAGGAGAGGAAGACATCCAGACTGTCGCATGGATATACAGCTGTCTTGGGAGCTAGACATAGCTAGCAAAGTTCGCGACATATCATCCTTATCATGAGTACCAAGCATTGACAACAATGAATACACCATTTCCACCTGTGGGCCAAATGAGTTTAGAAACAAAATTATGACTTTAATATCCAAAAGCCAACACCAATGAAGTGATGAATGGGATATTTATTGTAACTTATTAAAAAGAAAAATAAAAGAACAAAAAACCCTTTCTGGGATGAAAAAATGAGCATTATTTCAAAACCCATATGATCATTACCAATTTGTATACGTGAGTAAAGAATAGTAGTGTTAGTGCACAGTGTTGAAAAAGAAAGATTTTTGTAATACTTAAAATTGCTCTTTGGGAAAACTGGTAATAACCCACTGCTTATAATGAATGACAATCAACTGATTTCACACACACACACACACACACAATTAGTAATAATATTTAAAATCTTTACACAATTGCAATTTTATTTTAGTTTTATAATATATTAACTATAGCCAAGAAATAGAAAATCTTTTCAGTAATTATTATCTGAATACTAAGTTTTCAGCAATCATCAACCCTTATCAGATTATAAATGTCATTAAAATTACATGATTTCTCTCATATTTTCTCATAAAAAGAGTAGGGAGCAAAAAGTCAGCATTCCTATTCAGTTTTTTAAAAACAACTAGTAGCATCAGTTACTCTCTGACAATCAATTCTAAGGATTTACTTAGAAGCAGATTAGAAGAGGAAACAGTACCTAGTTATGCAGAACTGTGATTCATTTCAAAGCTATCATCTCTATAAATCAGTGCTTCTTAATCTGGCAATCTTTACAACACCCCTCTCCCAACACACATTTGGAAGGGTCAAGGAGACATTTTTGGTGGTCACATATTGTGGGAACACTTGGAATACTACTAAATATCCTACAATAGGAACAAAGAACTATTCTCCAGTCAATAATGTCGAGGTTAAGAAACCTTATTCTAAATGTGTAAATATACACATACTCTTAGATACAAAAGTTTCAGCAAGCAGTTCAGAATTATGGATATATGGGCTTTAAAATTCTGGCTTCCCACTAATAAGCCAGCTGTGTGGCACTGCCGAGTGAAACCCCGGTTTTCTCAATTACAAAATGGAAGAATTTATCTAGTAGGGTTTTCTCTGTGAAAATTCACCGAAATATTGCATGTACAGAACCATTCATTCAAAATGTAGTGATTTTAATAGTATCATGCACTTCAAAGGAAGTGGTAATCCAGCTGCCAGTTTTTATAGAGCACTACTGTTGACTATTAGAGACTTTCTTTATAGTAAAAACATGTATTGATATTGGAAAAATTTGGAGGTAAATCCCAATTTAATTACATAATGATTGCCTGAACCTTTTTTGCTTCAACTTTTTATTTCAAAAAAAAAAAAAAGGGAGTAAGAACATGCTGCAGGATTTTTTGAAAAGACCAAATAATGTAGAAACAACTAGCACAGTTACTGGCACACCAGAGATCTTCAGTAGTAGCTATTGTGAGTCATCAAAAGGATTAAGTCTCGTATTAACACTATCAGAGATTACTCTAAAATTAATTTCTTAAATTGACAGTATTTTAGCAGTGCTTTTTTTCTAAGAATCAGTAGAGTACGTAGAATATGCTATGAAAAGTTATGGAAAGATTTAAACAGAGAATATTATTTAGTGATATTAAAACTTCATCTCTGTCAATAATACATTAGAGCTTCTGTCTTTAAAATAATAGTAAAATAATCATCCTGTTTTTGAGAACATGTAATCTCCAGGCCCTAAAATATTCGCTAACATCTGAGATACCCTAAGAAAGCTCAGTTTGCAGCATTTGATAACACTCAATAATTTATTCACTGCAAAGGATACATAAAAAAAAAAACAACTCTAAAAACTCCAAAGAGCTTCAAGTAGACTATAGTAACTTAAAGGAAGCAGAGAAATTGCATTGGGAGGTAAGATCTTGGAAATCAGAGAAAAGTTGTGAAGGTTGTCTAGATTCTGACATCACTTTTCACTGGCGCAGAGAGCGAAGTGTGCCACCACAGGCAAGACATGGAGGCAGACAGTCACAAGGACCTGCTTGTGAAGCAGCAAGTGTGGCCAGCGCTTAAGATAATAAGGTTGAAAAAGAATCAGACTAGCTAAGTTGGCACTTTTTAAAATCCTCATTTCCCTTTGTCTAGACTTCTTTATATAAAAACATGCTGCTTATTTAAGAGACTGTGATGATGGGATTAGAATTCTGTAGTTGAATTTAAAAGATAAATGAAGGATATTTAAGTAAAGTATTAATCCCATTCGTGTTTATAATCTTCTGTTACCTTGGTTCCCAGGTGACTTGTCAGCCTTCGAGGAGCAGAGTGTGTGCTACTAGAACTCAAAACACTGGCAGTTTCATGATCCATTCGTGCAGCTGACCCCTAGAAGTTAAGCAAATTATAGATAGCATAATTTAGATTACAAATAAATACACACTATCTTCATGGTAAAGTGCTCCAAGCAAATTGTCTTTAGGGTAAATACTAAATATACTACATGGTCACATTGAAGTGTGACCATTTTAAGTGCTCAAAGGAATATTTTTACTTTACTTATACTTTACTTATGAACTTAAGAAGAAAACCTAGATTTATTAGAAAAAGCAGCTAAACTACAGAATGGAAGTATACAAACACTGAAGAAATTTTGTAAGAGGAATATTTTTCAGAAATCAAAAGATATGAGACCATGATTGGTTAAATATGAATTGACTGATAGGGTTTTAGTGGTTAAAAGCTCCAAAATTACCACAAAACTAACTGATTGGTATAGTCCAAGTTATGCAGGAGCACACAGTATAGAGCAGACTGCTTGAAACTTTTATCAGAGAAAAATATGAAAAAATATCTACAGTGTAATATGATGAGTACTGTAATAGAAGGTATCAAACAATGAAGGTTATAGGAAAAAACCGACTGTCTATGTATGGCAGAGGAGCCAGTAAGGACTGCATAAAACAAGAAGCATTTAAAGGTAGACCTGGCATTTTCAGGTAGGAGAGTGGTAGAAGAGCCTCTGTAACAGTATAAATACAGAGAACAAAGTTTCCAGTTTGAGGTGCAGAGAACACAAGGTGTTTTCTGGCAGATAAAGGTTGAGTCATTTTAAAGATAGTAGGAGAATGGTACAACCAGAATTTATTTCCTAAAAAGAATAAAACGGACAGCAAGGAGAAATTATAGGTGGAAGAAGGTATTTTTAATAATTGAACAGGCACAAATAAGGAAGTGAGAATAGAGAAATGGGGATGTGTCCTTAGGGCTACATATTAATTGGCTTATTAACTGACTGGTTGTGAATAAGGGGAGATTTGTAGTTAAAGACAACTTGGAGGTGCTGAGATTCAATAAAAGGATAGATGAAGATTTCATGAATGGATGCAGAAACCCAGAAAGAGATGTTATCTCAATGCAGGAACTGAGCTCACCTTTGAAAACCCTGACAGCCATAAGAATGCTCAACCAGAAACATAGGATATCATTGCTATGTAAACATATGGTCTCTATCAAAATATAGGTCACAGCTGAAGTTATTCATAATGACTTAATAATAATGATAATATTCATAGCACTCAATTAGAAAACACTATTGGCAGGTACCCTGTTGCAGTTCTCAACCTTTCAAGAGGAAAAGGTAGAATATAAGCTATTAGAGAAACTCTATTCTGTTCACTGGTACAGCTGTAGTCTCAGTAGTAAGAGTAGGTAGTCTTAGGTTTATAGTAGCTGTCAACAAATGCTGGTAGAATTATGAATGAGTTAGTAGCAAAACCTATAAGAATAAGTTCTCTTTCTGATATAGATGCTTTGGTTAGTTAGAGAAGATGTGCCAAAGAGAAAACCCCGATGGGAGTACTAATTTTTGAGGCTTGTGCATTAGTATCTTCTACTCCAAAAGACACAAAAGGTTTAAATGAGTACATGTCCTGAATGTACCCCTTACCCTAAATTTTGTAATCAACAGACCTCCTAATTGCTTTCATGCATAAAAATCATTATTGGTCAAGTTACAAACTCTATTAGTCAGCAACCTTAACTGTTTGTTCATCTGCTAACTTCTACTGGTAGACTACATATAAAATTGTTAATAAGCATTCCCAAGTGGATTAGTCAGGCTTCTAATAGGAAATAACTAAATGCTCATTCAGAAACTTTTGGATTTGCTATAAAAAGTGCCCAAATAGGTAGTACTTCAAAACTCATTTTAAAAAGGGCAGCTTAGAACTTGCATGTAGGTCATGTTATAGACTAAAGGTAGATTTTACTAACTAACCCCAAAAGCAGATTTAGGCCATCACTCATAAGCCATGTTTTAAAGAGAATATTACAACTGTTAAAACTCTTTCACCTGTATATTTAAAATGGGTACATTCTATTTCATCTTTCTTCAATAAAATTGATTTTTAGAAGTTTCAACTTGAGGTCTTTTTCATGCATTTCCATATATACTCACTTAGATATGGAATACATACATATATATATATATAAAGCATATATACTCACTTATAGTCACAGAGGAAAAGCTAGGGTTGATCTGAGAACACTAGTACAGAGACCCAGAGAAGCTGTATTTCTAGGCTATAATCCCTTTGTGGGTTTGGGTACTTTATGCTGATTAGTCCTCTGGGGATACTTCTCAGTTGGAGTAGCTAGTTAGCACTCTTTAAGGCATGGAAAAGGGGCAGCAGAGAAACTCATACTGCACTTCTTTTCACTGCTATTGGGCACTTCCTGAATGGTCTTTCAGTCCACATGGAACCAAACACATACTTACTCAACTTCTGCTACTTTCCAGGTAATCATTAAGAATGTAACTAGAAGACATTTCTTCTACTTACAAATATACCTTACTACCCTATAAATGGGAAGCTCAACATGTAAATGTACAGTGGTAATTGACAGAGGCTGGGTGAATACATAAGAGGAAGGGTGAGAGGAAGAGACAATGACAAATAAATTTGGAAATAAAGAGGTTATTCTAGTTGCAACAGTGGATGGATCTGAGAGCTCAAGATTCTGGATAAAGACTCAGGGCATGTTTTTTGGGAAATTCAATCAAGGTGATTTTCTTGTTCTACAGTGGAAGGGTTGCTCCTTATCGTGAAGAAAACATACTATCTCTGAGAATATCTAAGTATTTTTACTGTGTGATTCTAAGACAACTCCTAATGATACTTGTTGCCTAGTAATCATGCCTTTATGTAATCCTTTTCACAGTGACTGGGTTCTAGTGAAGAGAATGCAGCAAAGGCTATGAACAGTCATTTCTAAGGTAAGGTTGCAAAGATTGTGGCTTCTATCTAGGGTACCTCACTTGATCTCTGAGGGAAGCCAGCTACTATGCTAACAACTGCCTTTTGGAGAGACACAAGTGGATGGATATTTTTGGGAACATTTGGTTAGGACAAGAAGCCTGCCAATGGCGATACGTGGGAGTTTAGAAACAGATCTATCCCCAGTTAAGACCTGAGATGACTATGTCTGGCCAACATCTTGATTATGAGTGACCCTGAACCAGAGGATCTCAACTAAACTGCGTCTGAATTCCTGACTAACAGAAACAATAAATGTTTTCTGTTTTAAGCTGCTAAATTTATGAGGCAGAAACAGATAACTAACACTGGGTAAAAAAAAAAAGAAAAAAAGGAGTTATGAAATAAGAGAAAACTTATTTCCATATAACACTCATTTCAATATAGACAGCAGATCTTTAAGTTTCAGACTTAGTATCTTCCTAGGACTCCTTGATTTTGGGACATCTCTCTGTATCTAGTTAGAAATCTAGATGCATTTACTGTAAGTATTGATAGATCAGAAAAGAACCATTCACATATCCATATTCCCAGTATGCCTAGAACTTGGGTCTTGAGAATCTTTATGGCTAGCTATCCCTAAATCTACATCTTTCAGAGGGAATAGAATCTCTCTGCTCACAAGAAATGATAACTTTTTGAGCAGTGTTTTCCTCATGAATAAACAGTGAAGAAACTGGAGTGTGATTAATTTTCTTGTAATCTCAAGCAACTGGCCATGCCCACTGTCTAAAGTATTTTGTACTTAAGTACATTCCTGACTCTCAGTCCTAAGATGTGTGAGATCCTGTGTTCCACTGTTCTCTTTCCTATCTAAATTTCCTTACAGAATCCAGATTCCATGCTTCATAAATAACACACATCCTCAACTTTTAAATTAATGTCCCTTTTAATCCTGGCCTTAACCGAAACCTAGTTCTCATAGGATACCACTTTCCCCTGAAGCTCTCTCTCCTACAGCCCATATACTTCAGTCAGGAGGTAGTGTATGTTTTCCTCACTTCTTCAATACCATCTTGAAATCATTATTTCTCCACCTTTAGTAGCTCCAAATCTCTTTGTATTATAACTACCCTTCCTTCTTCTAGGGTTATCATGTCTGTCCTCAATCATCAAATATTGTGGCACAAGGGTCAGTAAGCTTCTTCCACTTTAATTACTGCCACCATTTTGGGTAACTTCAGCATCGATGCACATGACCTATTAAAAGTCTTGGCTCCTCAATTCTCTGATATGATCTGTATTTTAGCTATGGATATCCACAGTCATATAACAGACTATTTCAGTTACCTCAAAATGTACCATTTATGTTATAACTCCTATATCCTGTTCTTCTAGCAATCTTCTTTAACCTTTCCCAAGAAAACTTTCTGAAATGATTGGAATATCCAATGCCTGGATCTCGCTACATATTCCAGCGTGGATTTCTTGTGGTTTATCACTTCCATAATTCTTTTGCTTGCTTTCAATAGCTTTGTCCCACAGTTATTCAATCCCAACAATTTAATATTATCATTCAATTGTATTACTATCCTTCTAATGGCCTACAACAGAACCTGGGAATCATTCTTGATTCCTTACCCCTCAAATCTGTATATCTAGCATTAAAACTTATGGATACCATTTCCTAACCCCCAGGTCACCATCATTACCTGCCTAGATTCCTGATTCTAATTTGTTCAATCAGCTTTGAGGTATCAGAACAAATTAATTTGTAACTTTCTCTAAGACCAACCTCACCTCACTCTAAAAGTGGCTTTAAGTGCTTCTAAAATGTTTTCCTGTGGTATTCTGTACTTGTCCTCTCATAATATTTTACACACATTGTAGAAACTGTTCATGTTTTCTGGAGTATAAGTTTCTTGAGGTAAGGTAGTATCTAACTAGCTAACCATCTTAATCTAGGGTTGATATCATGTAGATATTTAGTAAACAGATACTAAACACTGATGAATTAATTTTACATTATCTTTCAGTGAAAAAAGCAGGGGAAAAGGTTAACAGTAGACTGAAAAATGGGCTGTGAGTAGAAAAAGGAATAAGATGAATGGCTACAATTCCATTTACTCCACATTAGAATCAGTGTCTTTATTTTCTGCTTTTCTCTTATTCATCCTCAAGTACCCCCTAAGCTTATAAGAACTCAACTGCTTGCTGAGGGGGCCTAGAGTTGGGGTTTAATCAGTTTCAACTATACATGCTAGGTTAGAAACTCTCTTCCATAGTCACTTTAGAAAATGACTTGAGTGTTCACTCACTTTAGAAAGTAACTCACTACAGAGGCAAGTAGCAGTCTCCAACTCAATGTGAAAACATGGCATAAGAGGGGAAAGAAGCAAGTATTTCTGAGAGGGTTTTTTTTTTTTTTTTTTTACCCTGTACAAACTATATCAAGAAGCAATCAAATAGCAGACAAGGAGATGTTTCTGTTTACGGAAGTGTTTCAGCTACTTTTGTAACTCTCATGAATGAATGGAGCTTGACAGAAGTATCAGTGGCTAACAGTATCACAAAAAGAGGGAATTAGACAACTGATCAAAGACCATGATACCACCTATAAAGTCTTGCCCTCATAACTCTCCCTCCAAAGGTGATTTAGTTCAAACCTGGTATAACTGCTAGTTCTAATTACCAAATGATAGGAACCCAGGGTAAAGAGGGATATGTCAAAATAAAACTTGGAGGTGTTATCATCAAAATGCAGTCTATGGAAAACTTTTTAAGACAAGAAACTCTGGTTCTTCAACAAGTAAATATATCAAGAAAACAAAAGATTAAAAGAGGCTTTAGGATATTTTAACCAATTTTAAATTTGATGCTGAGTCAAATAAATGGTGAAAAATTTATGAACAAATTTGAATACTGACTGGATATCTGATGCTATTAAGGAATACTGTTAGTTTCTCTGGGACTATAATAATGCACAATAGTTCTGTATTTTGAAAATACACAATAGATATTTATGGAAGAAATGATGCCTGGATAATTCTTTAAAAATAAAATGGAAGGGTAAAATTCATGGGGTAAATGTGGATATTATTCTGCTGCCTCTGTATATACCTGAAATGTTCCATAAAAAATTTTAAAAACTCTTATTAGCAGCAGAAAGAGTTCTTAGAACATTTAATCTTTTTTAACACACTTTTGGTTAAACTTCATCACTACTTACTCGCTATCAGTAGAGATCTAAACTTAAATAGGAAAGGTAAGAACTAATTCATAAATGAGATATACACAGTTATATACTAAGCAGCAGCGATTTGGCTTGTAATGTATTTCTAGCTTTTTCTTTCCATTTTACTTACAGGGGTATTAATCATATCAAAAAACCATTATTTCCTGCAGGGATGTAAGTCCTTCTTTCCAACAAACACAAATTTATTGTTATACAGTTACCAGGGACTGTGTGGCCATGAAAATGGACAAAATGAGACAGTTCATGCATTCTTAGAGCTTAAGTCTAGTAGGGGAATAGATAGTAATCAAATAATCATACAACTACATATAAAACTGAAAATTGGTTGCCTTCAAAGGAGAGGAACCTCCTATGACAATATTTAATAGTGGGATGGAGCTGAGGCAATCAAGTCTCTGAGAAAGTGATGTTTAAGCTCAGCCATATGAAAAGATGCTAACTAAAAGTGGGATAGGCCCAGATTCTGCAGAAGCTGAACTGCAACGGAAAAAGCCCAGTCAATATGAGGTACTGAAAAGTCAGTGTAACTGAAGTGGTGAAAGCAGTGTGTTAGGTAGAGACAACTTATACAGGTCATAATAAAGGATTATCTTATTTTAAGACCCAAGGGAAGCTAACAAAATCTTCAGTGAGGGTTATTTACTCTTTGTAATATTCATGCTGGCAGGATAGATGTGGGCAGGAAATGGGTAAGCGAGGGGATACCAAGAACTTCCATATGGTAGTAGAGATAAGTGGATTAGGACAGACGCTTTGGCAGGTCATGCTGCTGTTAAAGTCAAAGGGAATGACTTTCATTTTCAATTAGTGTCAATGGACTTTGGCTCTGGAACAAATAATGAAACAAGACAAATAAACAAACACAAGAAGTTGTCGTGTGAATAGATTCTATAAAGATAGAATAAAGGAATCTTGGCATTGTTGAACCAAAGTTGTACATACATGAATCTTTTAGTATCAAGGGAGATTTTACAGTACCATGTTTAACGATGATTGAAAGTAACCAAATAGTATTAAAAATATTAATGCTATATGAACACCAATTTGGTGGAAAAGTTCATGACTAATACTGCCAAAAAAAACCAAACAGCTTGTCATGTTTACTACTAAATCCACAGTATTACCAGAAGGCATCATTTGAAGAATGGCTGAATACTGGCCCCCAATTTACTACTTTTAGTAGATCTGCTCATTACAAAAAATTGAAACAATACATGAAAATATTGATATTTATATAGTACATTATATACTATATATAACTACACATATACAATATGTACATTAACTACACACATATAACTACAATATATAATAGTATATATACTATGTAGGATATACGGTAAAAAATCATATATCCTAATGTTAGAGATAATATCTCTATTATCTAATATGTACATATGAAGAATATTTTCTTGACACTTTTCTATGCACAGACATGTGTATACATACCAAATTTGCTTTGTTTAATAAGCAAAAAGGTAATAATAATTTAACTTAATTAACATTTGTTTATATTAATAAACATTTATTAACAACTACTGTATGCCAGATACAATGCTAGTTATTTTGGGTATAATGGTAAGCAAACACAACAGCTTAAAGGATTTTAAAAAGGAAAGTAGACCATTAAACCAACAATAAATTGTGCTACATGCTGTGAGAACAGAAGTAGAAAGTAAGTGAGAGCACTATCTATTCCAGGGAGGTGGGAACAAGAAAACATCCTAGAAAAAATGCCATTTAAACTGAGGGAAAGAATGAGTAAAACATACAATGAACTAACTAAAGCAGAACAGGCAAAGGGAACAACATCATGTGGAAGGTCTGGACATACTCAAGGAGCTATAGCAACTTAAACTGAAGGAGAGAGTAGTAAGAAGTGGAGATGGATAGTTAGAGGTATTACAAGAAGAATAGGCAACAGAAGCTATTAGCTACTTATCCACTCGATGAACTGATAATTTAAAACTTACAGAAGTGGTTAGTCACTAAAAGGTTTAAATAAGTGATCTGATCAGACTTGTGTTTTGAAAGGATCACTGATGAAAATATGAAGAAAACACAATGAAGGCAAGACTAAAGGCTAAATCAAAAGTTAGGTTTCTATATAAAAATAGATGTAATTTATTATTTTTAACATTTCCATATATGTACCATGTGAATTCCATGATGCCAGACTGTTTTTACTCTTCAATTTGCTATTTCCAGAGTCCAATATAGTATTGCACATGCAATCTTTATTAATGAAACATAATTACTAATAGTTATTAACAACAATAATAGCTGCTACCTTTACTAACTACCTACTAGGTGCCAGGCACTGTATTAAAATGCATACAGGGGCCTCCCTGGTGGCGCAGTGGGTTAAGCAACGCACTATGAAGCAAACCGCAGCCACTGCAGCACGAGTTCGATCCCTGTTGCCGGCCAGGGAGGGG
>JAGFMF010011381.1:14404855-14420779 GCA_019455555.1 Galemys pyrenaicus
CTGCTCCCTGCTCTCTGTGGTGATCCTCTCACCCCCCTACACCTCTGGACTGTACCCCAGTGCTTGTATGCATAAATAAATAAATCTTTAAAAAAAAATGCATACAGCATTTCATTCTCACAATATCATCTTACTTTATTATAGAGGAAACAGTGAGACTCAGAGTTTGTTACTTAGGGCCAGCCTTTCACCTAGTTAGTGAGACAGGGATTTAATCTCCGGTCTGCTGACTCCAGTTACTTAACTACTTATCTGCTTGATGGACTGATAATTTAAAACTTAACCTACTGATTAATATTCACATTATTTCTATTTTTGCTATTAAAATAATATTATGATCTCTTCAAACATGCCTGACAATTCTTGACTACCTCATTAACATAAAATCTTAGATTTCTAATGATAAGCCACAGAGCAGACACGTTATAAATTCTGACACGTTTTACAAAACTGGTTTAGAAAGGTTGTACTGTTTCACACAATTAAGAGCAGTATATGAGAATGCCTGTTAACCTATCATTACCAATACTTAGAGTTAATGATCTTTGCCAACTACTAGCCTCCAAATAAATTTCATTAATTTGAAATTTCAATTGATACATAAATTTCATTTATTTGGTTGTAGTTTATACTTATACATCCTTACTAATAAAACTGATCATCATCTTTTTATGTGTTTACAAATCATTTTTCTTTCTTTTATTCCTTATTTATGTCCTTTACTCTTATCTTAAAGATCTTTAAATAGTTGATTTGCAAATATCTTTATGAATTTTGAATTTTAACTTTTCCCTAGCCATACACAATTGCAAATAATATGATGTTGATTTTTGTTTGTTTTGCAACCTGTTATGACTATATGGCATTATGAAGTTATAAACGTTTATGTGAAATCCATTTATTCCTTCTTTTATGATTTTTCTATCCATATCATAATAAAAATTCAGTCCATATACCCATATTTCTTCTAACCTATATTTTTATTAGTTTTAATTTTGACACTAAATCTAGTCTACTTAGAATTCTGATTCTTATTTAAGATGCATATAATTGATTCGAATTGCTATTTTTAAAATAGATAAACAGTTGATTGGACAGTTAAGACTTAAAAGTACTTAAAAATTATAATATGACCCAAAGCACTAATAGGTCTAATTCTAAGCAAGGAACATTTCTTGTTCCTACAACTATGTAGGAACACATAAAATTCCCAAATAATAGACAAAGAAAGAACTTAAATTTAAATATAATTTCTTTTCCTCTAATTTATCATCTCTAACTTAAGAGTTTTAGTATTACTAATAATACTAAAATGAAGTATCTTTTTGTTTTCACTCAGTAAAATTAAATATTTAAATGAGACATTTTGATTTAAATTTTAATGAATAAAGGCATATACTCTTATAAATAATTATCATCAAAACAAATATACAGATACTAAAGAAGTATTTTATATCAATAGCAGGAAAACTAACTTTAAATCAGTTAGTGAAACTGCTAAAAAATTATTGACGATAAGAATATTCACTGAAAAGAAATGTGGAAAAGACAGAACACCTCCCACCCCAATTCTATCATTTTAGGATCCACCTTTCAATAAAATAAATGAAATGAAATGAAAGCATTAACAAGATAATAAAATCAATTTGACTTCTATAATAAAAACAATGTGATTAATAGTTATACATGATTAGGCTGTATCTCTTGAACTTCTATGATTAGAGTAATTTTTCCCAATAAGATTAATACATACTCGTAAGTACAACAGAAAACAAGAATTTTAACAAAGTCTTCATGATTATTTAAAAACAAAAAATGCATTTGCAAAGAATTCACTACAGAAAGCACACCCATATTCACTGCAAGCAATAACTAGGTCACATCACACACACACACACACACAAAACCAAAAAACAGCTCAGTATTTATTTCTCAAAAAATCTTTTACTCACAGTAATCATTTTTGACTAAAATAGAAATAGAAAAAATAGAAATATACAATTTAGAACTACAAAATATACTTTGGAATTTTGAAGGCATAATTGCTAGATGTAAAAAAGATAAATGATAGCATTCTGATACTAGATTCTTCTGGAGCTATTCTTTTAGGTATAAGGAAACTTACAGATGACCTGAGAACCATCCCACTTCATATCCCTTTAAAAATATTTAAATCGTTAAGTTGAAAAACAAAACAATAAAATAATTTACTTACCTGACCACTACCAGACGTTGCTATGTTGATTTCTGCCACTCCCTGACTTTCATTCTGCCGCTCAGCTTCATGTGAGATGGCTTCATGCTTGCTCTGAGATGACCTCTGTTAATATGGAATTAACATTGTTACAAACAAAAATGCTGTATGCTTTCTTAGCTCAGAGCTTGTTTTTTTTTTTTTTTTCCTTTCTCCTTTTAAAGCTTTGAATGCATCAATTACGGAGGCTTACAAAGGGACGGAACTGCACTCCATACTTCACAATCTCCAGCTTCATTGGCAGTCGACTATTTTGGTCAGAAGAAAGTGAAGTGTGTCCCTTGAGCATTAGAGCTGCACAAGACAAAGGATTTTCTGAGACTCACAGAAACACCATCCTTCACCAGCTGTGCTCATATCACTATCAGGAATATAATCCAACTAGCATAAATAACTGTCTTTTCTACAATGTCACATGATTTAGGCATTTAAAGGAGCTTCAAAATTAAGAGTTAAAAAAACACTAAGCTTAGAAATACTTTTGTGGAAGTATATTTATACACATAACATCTACGTGTGTACATATATATTTTTTCTGTTAATAAAAGTTAAATGAAATCAACAGCTAAGCTGTTAGATTTAAACCAAAGCCCTTTTCTAATGTAACAACCATCTGCTATATGAGATGAAAATGACAGATTAGATCCAGTAAAAGCTTCATTTCAAGATCATACCCAGTAAAAAGAAGTCACTTTGTAAAAAACCCCTGTAGTTAAAAAAAATTATTATAGATACAATTACAAATGTGTTTGTGCTAGGAAAATTATACCCTAAAATAAAAATTATACTTTAAAAAAATTTGCCATAATAGTGGATGGTTATATTATAAAATGGTTTCCATGAGAATATCTTTACACATCAATCTTTCCTAGGTGATTTAAAATATGACTTAAAGTATAAACTAACATGCAACATTTCCATTAAACTATATGTAAGCAAAAGAGAGACAGTTGTAATAATTCAGAACTAGAAAACACAGTACTATCTGAAAAGCATACCACAGCATTTAATAAATTAAAAAAATACATAAAATAAATCTAGAGACAATGAATCAAAGATCCTTAGTGTCATAAAGACTCAACAAGAAGGTATTTAAATGTTAATACAAAAGCAGTCACTGAACATCTGCTAGTTGCTTGTATTAGGTGCTGGGGAATGCAGTGCCAGCAAAACTAGACTTTGTTCTATGTACCTTGGAAGTGACAGTCTAGTCAGGGATACTGTTCAAATAAGAAGAAAATAAGAAGTTAAAATTTTAACAAAGCACTCTGAAGGAAGGGTAGAAAGCATATTAACAGAGGGATGTTATATGGTCTAGGAGTTTGGGGAAGAGTTCTCACAGGAGTCTTAGGTAAAAAGAAGATCAAGTGCAAAGGCCCTGGGGTGGGAGGCAATATGTCAAAGAATCATGTGTAGTGTGGGACAAAAAGATAAAAAATTCACTGACTCTTGAATTTTAGTGTTATTATTGGATGACAGCAGTTCCCACCTAACACTCGTTATATTAATGGGAAAAGTTAAAGGCAATTTGACTCTTTTAAAGTAAAATTTTAATGATCTAAGTAGGTAGGAAACATAAGGAGAACAGTATGGAGGTTAACATATTGAATGTGAATGTGAGGTGATAGTACCTTGCCCTCAGGAAGCAGAGAGATAAAAGAAACAAAGACATAGAGGTAAGTATAAAGGACTTGGTGGCAGATTGGATATGATGAGTAGAGGAAGAGATCTGGTGTGAAGAACTACTCCCATGTTCTTCAGTGAAAAAAAAAAAAAAAGATAAATAATGATGGTATAATTCATAAAGAAAGGGAATATAAAAGAGGATGAGTGTTACTTAGAGGAGGAGGGTTGTAAGGAGGGTTGAGGAGGAGATCATTCATTATGTTGGATTTATTATAAAGTGCTTTTGAGACATTCAAGTGAAGATACAGAGTAGACACAGAGATTTTAGAGTCTGGAACTCAGGAGTAGAAGTATGCATTTGAGAGTCAATAATATACAGATAAGTAAAGTCCTAAGCATAAATGAGATGGTCTTAGGGAGAGGTAATATAAAGAAAACAGAAATATGCCTTAAGGAATGCCTAGAATTACAGTTCAGATAAAGGAACAAGAGCCTACAAAGGTTAAAGGGTTGGGAAGAAGCCAAAAAAGTGTTTCATAGACTCCAAGAGGAGAATATTTAAGCAGCAGGAAGTATTCAACAAACAATGTGGAAAATGTCAAGATGATTAAAATGTCAATCCAATTAATATGGAAGTCACTGAATGATAGTGAAACGATCAGATAGTGACTAGTTCTAATAAGACGGGTTGAAAATCCAAAGCGCAGGAAGAAGGCAGAATGCTTCCTGGTAGGAATTCTATTCAGGAATTCTACTCCTGGTAGGAAGAGCAATTCTATTCTCTGTGGAGGAGGGATTATGAGAAGGAGGGATATTAGTAAAGAAGTGAAAGTCATTTCTAACAGATGGAGAATAGGGGATCCAGAGAAACACATGCCTGCAGGACTGCCAGGAATGTTTGATGATGGTAGTGATGATTACAGCATTAAAAAAAAATCTATTGTTTATTTTGCGCTAGTTACTTGGCTTCTACTAATTTACTTAATCCTCATATAAACTAAGGTACTACTATTATACTCATTTTACAGATGAAGAAACTGAGGCACAGAGAGGAGTGTATCTGGCCTCCAGTCACACAACCTATAGGTGGTAAAGGCAGAACTGGAATTACCACTCATATGGTCTGACACTAGAGACAGATTATTTTACACTTTTTTTGGTTTTCTTCTGTCCTTCCACTTTCCATTTTTACTTCCCTTTATTTTCTTTATTGATTCTAGACTACATATCTGCCTGCATTTAAAAAAATTTACTTTAAATTTTTAATGAAGAACTATTGTTTTACCCCCTTGTTAGTATCTTGATGCTATAGGGTTTCACCCTTCAAGTTGTCAGTGTAGCTCTCCCACCACCAAAGCACCCAGAGTCCCCCACCACAGTCTAATGTGCCCTCTTCTCCCATCCCATTATCGCCCACCCTCTCTGGATGCCTGAGATGTATGGTCAGCTTTCAAAGGTGGTTCTGTGAGCACTATGACTACTTATAACACTGAAGGCGAAGAGGCTATTGCTGATTTTCATGAAAGAATAATCCCGTCTAGCTTCTTCATTTCCACAGTTGTTTGACTACCTGTAGGACTGAAAATCTTTTTCTTTAAAACAATTTTCTTGAGCTATTCACATATCATAAAGTTAACTCATCTTAAGTGTACAATTCAGTGTTTTTCAGTAAACTTACCAAGGACCACCATAATCCTGATTTATTAGAGTATTTTCATTATTTCAATAGGATTCACTTGTGTCCATTTTCAGTTCATCATCATTGTTACAGTGACAGGCAACTAAGCTTTTGTTTTTATAAATTTGCTTTTTCTAAACATTTCTTATAAATGGAGTAATGTGAACTTGTGTCTAGCTTCCTTATTTGTTAGCATGTTTTTGAGGTTCATCCATGTAATATTTATGTTTCAGCAATTTCTTCTACTTTATTATTACATTTTGTTTTTTTCATTCACTAGCTACTACACATTTGCATTATTTCTACTTTTAGGTTACTATGAATAACATGAACATAAACATTCATGTTTAAGCCTTTGTATGGTCACACATTTTCATTTCTCTTGGATACCCAGAGAGGTTTTCTACTTTATATTCTCATAGCAATATATGATGGCTTCTATTACTACATCCTCACCAATACTTATTATCTATTTTCACATAAAAGGAAGCAAGATATTGGATCACAATGGCATCCTAGTGAGTATGAAGCAGTATTTTATTGTGGTTTGATTTGTATTCCCCTAATGACTACTGACATTGAACATACTTTCATGAGCTTGTTGGCTAATAAGCTGTCCTCCTTTAATCATTTCTGGTAAAATGTCTATTCAAATCTTTGCCCTATTTTCAATTGGACCATTTCCTTATTAATGAGTTGTAAGAGTACTCACTGGTTATTTCTGGGGATTGCAAAACAATGCTAAAATTCCCCTCATAGTTCCCATCTCTTTAATCCCTCCAAATGTATTTACTTGTCAATAAATAATGTATGTTTGAAAGGATACACAAAAATGTGGTTAGCACTGGCTGCCTCATGACCTATAACTTCTGAGTTTTGTAATAGTAACAGCATTTAAATTAAGTCCAGTATCTAGACTTTCAACCAAAATTTGCAGTAGGTGGGACATAGGCAGTGCTATAAGCAATATGCTTCCTGGTAGATAAACTATTTGGAAGAAGTGTTTCTTTTCTTGTCAAGGATGCCCATAAACTAGTCTATGAGTATCTAACCCCAGGTTTCGCCCCTGAGCTTATATTAGAATAATATGGAATAAAGAAACTCTAACAAAATAAAGAAACTCCAAAATAAAGAGAGAGCTTGACTTTTTCTTAAATGTGACATGACACTTTCTTTTAGTCTATGTTCACTATTTATCTAAATATAACCATTTTAGGCTACAACTGATATAAACATTTTCACAACAAAAAGAAGCTATTGGATCGCAATGGCATACAGCTGGCTCCAAATCCAATGATATGAATAACAATTTTTGAAGAAATACTAAAAATACAAATATGCCCCCAATCTGCAACAAACTTATAATAGTGCTAGAAAATGAAGATGGCTATTAACTAAGGACAATATTTTTTGACTCTTCAGAGGTCAGAAAGTTGGCAAAATTTACAAATAAAGACAGGGAAAACATAGTCAGTATAGTAATATTAGTAGAAAACACCAAAAACAAGGTGAAAAGTATTGTATTGAGTGGAATGAGGAAGACTATTTTATAAAAATAAGAGATTAACCAGCTAGAAAAACTAAATGTGAATACTGACTTAAAATATGAAAACTTGTCAAATGCTGCAAAATAGCAAAAATCAGAACAGAAGCAAGATGGGAGGAAAAAAAACTAACTGCAAAGCAGTTTAGAAAACAGAAAAAGAAAAGAACAAAACAAAACCCATAAAGCAGAAAGTCTCAAAGAGAAAATGTAAATGCAATGCTTCTCAAAAACAACAACAACAAAGTTTCCTTTTAAAAACTAACTTAAAGAATAAAAGAGGATCAAAGGGCAAAAAGATAAACTTACAATAAAGTCAACAGGGTCATAAAAACAAGTATGATACATGTAATAATGTCAATGAAAAAGAAAAAGAAGAAATACTGCTTTTACTTGGTCCTCAAGACAGCATGTAAAATGGCCATTTACTCCTTCCATTGTAAATACTTGGCTTATTTTGGCAAAAAACAGCCAGGTTAAACTGCTTTTAGGAATCCGGGGATTGCACGGTACTTACAATGTCTACTTAGCAAATTACGTGTTTCTACCTTTCAAAATCAGAGGTGCTAAAGCCACGATAATTAAAGAAGTGAGGTGGGATGAAAATATTCCTAGAGAGAATAAATGAGCTAATAGATTTCTGGGCTGTAAGCTTTAAAAAATTACTTTTCACATTAAAAACTGTTGTCTTCCCTGTGTACAGATGCATCTACACTGTTTTTGGTTTAAAACAGAATTGTTCATTATTCAAGTATCCATAGAAGGTTAAAAAATATATGCTGGCGGGCCTCCCTGGTGGCGCAGTGGGTTAAGTAACGCACTTTGAAGCAAACAGCAGCCACTGCAGCATGAGTTCGATCCCTGCTGCCAGCCAGAGAGGGGACCCACATAGCGCGGCAGACCTCTCCTGCTGTGCCCGCTGCTTCCCTCAGCAGTGTACTTCTGTTGGTCTGCCTGTTCTGCTCCCCGTTCTCTGTGGTGAATTCTCTCACCACCCCCCATACCTCTGGCCTGTACCCCAGTGCTTGTATTCATAAATAAATCTTAAAAAAAAAAAATATATATATATACATATGCTGGCAATAATAGAACATGCCATATTTGCTATGCACATAGAAGTTTTCTCTCCTCAATATAAAAGCCATACATACTATAAAAATTACAAAAAGTGGAACTAGAATAAAAAAAAGGGGGAATATTAATTTTATTTTTGTCTTTTTAAACTATTTTTCATGCATATGGTGGTTTTTAAAAATGGGGTCAAAGTTGTATATACATTTTTAGATATCATAAGCACTTTAAATAATGTTTCTTCAAGTTTTTAGCAATTATACCTATAAAACACTAGTGTGTTGATGTTTGTCTCTATTTTCTTATATGATCTGGGATGTGAGTCTGAATCTGGCTACATAGGAGAAACTTTCCAGTTGTTCTAAACTTAGCTTATGCAATAGTACTGTCTCACACTTGCCTGTCCATCTCAATGATTTTTTTTCTTTTGGGGGAGTATTACTTTCCTATCTTTAAATAACTTGCTTTTTAATAATAGTTCTGCATCTTTTAGTTTTATGTATCATTTATTGGTTTCCTATTATGAGGAATGGGTTTTCTTTACCACTGTCCCAGCCTCAACATCATACACATCCTGTTCTACTGTTATAACTGCTCTATAGATAACATTTTTACTATTTACATTATTTTGATTATTAAATTCTAAGCATAGCTGATAAGTGGTATACTAGATTATTTCCCTTTATAACTTGTTTATGGAGTTAGATATCTTTTTTGTTTTGATTTTCTGTATACTGATGACATCCTCATTTTTTCTCATATTGTGTAAATTTCGTTGTTTCAATAAACTCAAAAACATTTAAGTATGCTACTGATTTAATTTTCTTAGATTAATTTCTTTTGGCATATTCTCAACCATTCCAATATGGACTGGTTACTTTTTTCTATCATTTGTTTCAGGCTCTCTAGGGTCATTCTAGAGTCTTTGATCTCTTTCTTTTACGTTGTATCCCCAATATTTTGGATGCCCAATCTTTATTTTACTTGCTTAATAAGTCATTTTATTTAAGTATATACTCTAATAATAATAATATGAGAAAATTTCTGAGACTTTGCCTATTGGAAAATTGGTTTTTGGAGTAGAAAATTCTACTAAAAAAAATTTATAAGCAATCTGACTAGAGGCAAAATATTTTTTGAGCTTTATGACTAAAGGTAAATTTATAGGCTGGTGTTGTACAATAAAAATCGTATCTGGCCTTTGTTGCTTTGTTACTGGCAAAGAGTTTCAAAAACAATTGAAATTTTCTGAGTTTGTTATATCAATGAAGTGACTCAGGGTGGGTTTCTTTAGACGACTTCTAGTTGTATGCCAATCACCAGAAAGACCAATCATGTGACTAGAAAATTGGAAACTCTGGGCCAGACTAACATCCATGGAGAGGAGGAGGCCGGAAATTGAGTGAAATCACAGTCACTTATTTCAACAATCTTGCCTACATAATGAAACCCCAATGAAAACAAACTCCAAAGCTCAGGTGGTGAACAGACAACATGCCGGGCCAAGTGACATATCCAGGTTCAAGGAAGAGAGAGCATGGAAGTTCTGCCATCCTACATCCCTCACCTTCCCCAGATTTTACGCTACATGTTTCTTCATTTAGCCACTCCTGATCTCTAATCATTATAGTAAAACCATAATTTTAAGATTAGTAACTTCTCTCTGACTTATTCTAATGAATTAATAAATTTGAAGAGATTATGAGAAGCCACAAATTTGTAGCAAACTGGGCAGAAATACAGGTGACTTGGGAACACCTGAATTCTGTGGCCAGCATCTGAATGGGGGCAGTCTCTTAACATAACCACCTGGAGTGGAATTTAGAGCAAGCTGGGCAAAGTACAGGTGGCCTGGGGACAACTGAAATACTTGAAGTCAGGGTAGTCCTGTGAATTACTTTGCACTTAAATGTGGGCTCTATATTAATTCTGGGTAGTTAGTGTCAAATTCAATTCAACTGTAGGACACCCAGTGCTGTTGTTACAGGGCAGGGAGAGGAGCACCCTAGAACTTTTAAGCCTGCCTTCTCTGACTGGGTTTTGTTATTTGCCGCATTAAGATAAATACATAAAACTTTTAATAGAAAGGAACTTTAATACAACTAGGGTATAATAAAGAAAGAACAAAGTATATAGTTACTAAGTTAAGCATTTAAAGTTACTTATTTTTTTGAGGGTAAAAGTTTAGTTAAATAGGATTGGCTTAAAGTAAGGCTTAAAAACTTGCCGCACATTTAAAGGACTTTTTAGTAGAGATTTATAAAAAAGGGTCAGAAAGAGTTAGACAAATTTGGGAGGAAAGGAGTAAAATTAAAATTAAGATGACAACTGCCATTGTGAACCTCCCCACAGGTCTCTCACCCACATCTGTTCCAACCAGTCCAAGACTAAATAAAAAGCAAGCACAGTTTTTTCATATGTCCCCCTGCTCCACGTGCTTTTTTTAGGTTTTTTAGCTGTTCTCCATCTTCCTTTTTCTTCCTTCTCTCCTCTCTGCAGAAATCTCCTTTTCCTCTTTAGCTCCACCCACTTAGGGCGGAACTAGGATTTTTGGAACTTCTCCTTTTCCTGGGACCACCCTGTTACACTGTCAGAATAATTAATGATTGGATATAGCTAGAAATAATTTTCAGAACTTGTTACCCTATTCCCCAACTTCTAGTGTTGCAAATCTAGTTTATAAATTGTTTCCCAGTTTATACATCTAGAACCATTTATATTTCTTTAGGTGAAATTTCTTTGCCTTCTATAGAAGGAATTTCTTTTTATCCCCAGTAATCTGAAATTTCATTAAATATGCTTAGTATGGGATCATTTTCATCTGTGGTGTTGGATAATGAAGAGGCCATTTTATTTGGAAAACTGTATGCCTCAGTTCTACAGAATTTTATTTCTATGATTTCACTCTTCTAGTTTATCCATTTTCTTTTTGGACTTCTTTTTATTTGCATACTGAACCCTCCTAGAATGATTCTCTGATTTTTTTCCTTTTCTATTTTCTATCTCATTGTCTTTTTGTTCTATTAAGAAATTTATCTTCTGACATTTCCACAGTTTTTGATTTCTGTTATCACAATTTCAATTCCTAAGGACTTTTAAAAAAATTCTTGAACATTCTTTGAGTATACCATTCTTTTCTTGCCTATGGATTCATTATCTTTTCATATCTGAGAATATTAATGTTTTATTTTTTAGAGTTTTCTTCTTCCTGCACAGCATCTATTTCCATTAAATATTAAAATTTTCTTAAAACACCTGGTGTTTTAAGAACCAGACATATACATCTATGTATATATCCATACACTTTTTTTCACCACCAGTAAGCTAGTTGTTATTAATATGTAGTTGGTTATATTTGTAAGAATTCTTATCACATAAGTATGAAGTTTTAAATCTCTTTTCATTTAATGTTATAAGAATTATCCTCTCAATTATAATGCAGTTAGAAGCTGGAAGAGATAAAGTTGGATTTTCCCATATAATCTTCAGAGGGAATGGTGCAATACTGACACTCTGATTCCATATTTAAAACTTATGAAAAAATTAAAACTCTAACCAAGATATGGAGCTTTATAATTATAGCTATCCTGCAGGGTGGTCTATTGGGGTTGTTTTATTGGGGAACCCTCCAATGTCAGTAACTTGAGATTCCCCCTCCTTTGGGAGGTTTATTCAACAACATTTCCTAGAGAAGCAAACTTGTCAGTTGGATGTTATTGAGGGTTTCAGCACTCTAAGTAAAGTTTCACTTAGTTATGGTCCCTAGCCACCCTAACAATTAGGTTATCTCTATCCAAGATCCTTTGCTTTAGAATTTCTAGAGGGGCATTCTCTTATCTGTACAGAGTTGAAGAGAGACTCTGGAGACGTCATATATATTTTTTTAAGATTTATTTATGCATACAAAAGCTGGGGTACAGGCCAGAGGTGTGTGTACGGGGAAAGGATCCACCAGAGACAGAGTGGGGAACATACAGATCGACTGAAATACATTGCTAAGAGGAGCAACGGGTGAGGCAGGAGACATCTGCTGTGCCATGTGGGTCCCCTCCCTGGCTGGGGATCAAACTCATGCTATAGTGGCTGTGGAAGCCACACAATGAGTTGCTCAACCCCTATTGCCACCAGGGAGGCCCTTCAAATGTTTTTTTAAAGAAATTTTCAATCTGTTGCCATTAGCCCTTTTTTATCCTGACATTTGGGGGTATTTGGCATGACCAATTCTGAAAAATTTGAAGAAATGACTGTAAAATGGGTTGTATCATGACCTCCTACTGTTGACTTAACAGGTAATTCTCTACATTATGCTAGAACAGTCATTGGTTTTCCTGCTTTCCAGTTCTCCAAATTTCATTGTCACCTTTCCTAGTCTTCGTGCTTTTTTCAATTTACCCCTTCACTGTCATTTTAATGAGGTTTGTATAGTAAGCATAAATAAATATGTATGATCAATTCTTACAATGGATTACATACAGGCAACAGTAAATGAATGGTTTACAATAGTTAACAGATTATAGGTAAATTAATACCTGAAGGAGTACATACACTTACAGCTCTAAAATTTTAACTGCCTGAAAGATGTGAAGAAACCAAAGTAAGTCATCCAGGGTTTTTATAATTGTGTGTAAACTCTCCAGAAGAAATCTTTGTTTCAATAATGCCTCATTAACTATGCATATTTTCTTTTCTTAGATTAACTACCTACATTTATTCCTGCAAACAAAAGACAATTTACTAACCTCTGCTTCTGTTGCTTGGGACTGTAAAAGTTGTCGTATACGAAGAATGTCCTTCTCTATTTGTTGAATTCTGGTTACTCTTCGCTAAAATAAAAGAAGTGACCAAATTAGACATAATTTTATTGAAAGTATTAGTGTTGTCAATCATATGATGGCTACCATTTAACAGCTTAGAGCTCTGCCAAACCATCCTTATATAAGAAGTTACGTCATCCATTCACAAACGAATGATACCTTAGGGTCAGTTCAAGTTCAGTATTTTAAGCCATCTACTTTTACACAACAGCTCTCTATATCTGTTTAGAAAATTTTACAAATACAAGTCATACATTAATTTGTATAACGTATGCAGTGTGAAAATTTACATTTAAAATTTATTCTTCTTGGTTTTTCTTCTCTTCCAGCTATCTTGTGAGTGCTCTCTTGTTTGAAGGCTATTTGGCAAAAAAGCAAGAAAGAATGTGACCACAAAAAAGATGAAATAGTAGCTATAGCTGATCAACTCTAGGTTCCAACTTGCTGTGAAAAGTGTAAAGTACACAGTGGGACACAAACAGACTCTCAATGTGATTAGACAAGTCAAAACAAAGCTGGTCATTCTTGCCAACAATTGTCAAGCATTGAGGAAATCTGAAATACAGTACTACACCACTGTTGGTTAGAATTGGTGTTCATTACTAGAGTGGAAGTAATATTTAATTGGGTACAATGTGTGCAAAAAAAAAATATAGCGTATGCACACTGGTTATCATGATGTAGGTGATTCTGATAATTAGAAGCATGTCAGAACAGATCGATGGAAAGTAAATTATACAAATTTGTCTTTTAACAAAACTAGCCAGAATTTGTTTAAAAGGAAGTTATTCTCAAAAATTTCTTAACAAATTGAACATTATACCTGAATTTAATCTTTCATATTAATACAGATACTAATGTAATGGGTTTACATAAAGCATGGTATATACCTAGAAAGGGAAAGATGTTTTAATAAACTTCAGTTTAAAGAGTAGGATTAACCTTCCCCCCAAATTACTCTGATTGTGAGTCAGCAGTACTTCTCGGATTTAGCTTTTTGTTTTATGATGAAACATAAATATGATGGGAGAACTTTTGCTTTTCCACTACCCTGAGACCATCAAGTGAACACGGGCAGTAATAACATATCAAACAATGTGAAATTAAGACAATGAGAAAAACTGTTTTCAAAAAAGCTAAATGTTATTTCAATTTTTATGAACACTAGTGGCAAAGGGAAAAACAGAAATCACGTATTTAACAACATTCCAAACTAAAATTATTTTAAACTGACTTTATGACAGATGAAATAAACACGCTTTTAAAACTAGTACTGTTAACAGTTTTTTCAATAATTCTATAGCTGACATTCTAATATTGAAACATTAAATTTAATTGTTCCAAATGAGGAAAAAGTGTTAAAAGCTAAATGGAGTTGTTTCCAATCATTTTCCAATATGTACCTCACCCATGTACACAACAGCACTGTTTATAATTGCCAAATCATGAAACTAACCCTTAGGTAACCAGATGAATGGATAAACTGCGGAACATATATTCAGTGGAGTATTACACAGCTACGAAGAAAGATAAAATGGTATTTGGGACAAAATGGACAGACTTTGAAGATATTATGTTGCGTGAAATCAGTCAAAAAGTGAAAGACAGATTTAGGTGGTTTCACTTATCTGCAGAATATAAATAAAAAAACAATTATAAGCAAATAATAGAATAAAAATTCAAACTCAGCAAAAGATAATGGTTACCAGAGGGAACAGGTGAAAGAGTAGAGGGGTTGATGGAGAGAGACAGATGGGGTATAAGTACAGGTGGTTTGTGGAAGGAAAAAAAAAAAAATCCAAGACTTGCCATGGTGAGTAGCTTTTGATATCCTAGTTGGTCATTTGGTACCTCTTTTGAAAGTGCTTAAGTGAAATCTTCCCCTGTTTTAAAGTCTTTTACTTATCGATTTGCAGTCATTTATATACGTTGAGGAAAAAAAAAAAATCAACCTCTAAAGTACCTTAGAGTTGATGAAATATACAAAGACTTGCTTGAAGTCAAGGTATACCTAAAATAGGAGCTAATTTTTAATGGGGATCAGACAATATTAGGACCTAGATTATATTCATTGAATATTACCTTCACGAACAGCAGTCATACACACACTTTTTTAAGTCTTGCTGAAAGCAAAAGAATTGAAGAAAGGGTAGATGATAAAAAAATATTAACCAACAGAAACTAGGATTCACTCTCAACAATGGCAACATCAGTTATAATCTAAACACTATTTGACTCGTTTGTAAAATAAATCTCTATAAACTGGAAAGAGGGAGAATATTAATGATTTGCTACTTTTAGTCCCTGTATTAGTCTCCTATGAGGAGAAAATTGTATCAGTGAACCTTTGGAACAAAGTTAAATAATAATGACAATAGGAAAGCACCCCAACAATGTTACTGACAATGGTTATAACTTCTTATTCTCTATTTTATTTAATACAAAGTTTGCTTCTGATTTCTGATACATAATAAAAAAACTTCATTTTTTTGTTGCAATGTTTTTAAAGATTTCTTTATTTATGCAAACAAGAACTGGGGTACAGACCAGAGGTAGTGAGGGTGGGGATTGAGAGGATTCACCAGTGACAGAGTGGCTGCAGAGCAGGCAGATCTACTGAAATGCACTCCTGAGGGGAGCAGCGACCAAGTCAGGAGAGGTCTGCTTATCATGCGGGTCAGCTCCCTGGTAGGGATCGAACACTTGCTGCAGTGGTTGTGGATAGCTTCATAATGATCATCTTAACCCCTGAAACACCAGGGAGGTTCTGTTTTTTTTGGCAATTTTTATCTATTCTTTCTCTTTCTTTTTTTTTTTTATTTATTTATGCATACACGAGCTGGGGTACAGGCCAGAGGTGTGGGGGGTGAGAGGATTCACCACAGAGAGCAGGGAGCAGAACAGGCAGATCAACAGAAGCACACTGCTGAGGGGAGCA